>JAOWBP010051815.1:0-10247 GCA_028571105.1 Tragopan temminckii | reverse complement strand
GAAAAGGGTAACCAGTAAGCTTTTGGAACTCTGTGATATTATATAGATTTCCCCTTTCCTCCTAGGGTCTTCATGTCCTCAGGATTAGGGTAACCACTTTTCCATGCTGCTTATCTGTGGTTCTACTGGGGAGACTCTACAGTTTCTGTGAAAAGAGAACATCTACAAGGTGCTCTTCATACCTCGGTGTGAATGGACCTGGGATCTTTAGATCCCTCATTTTGCTGTCATGTTAGAGGAAGAAGATAACTTGGGATTGTACTTGCAAAGAGGTCTCCACTTCTTCCTAAAAGGATTCTGACATCATTTGTTGCTTTATGATTTTCAATCAGTCATCAGCTTAGTCTGTGAAGTTCAATCAGTGATTAAGCTTATAAACAAGATGGGCAACTATATGAAAAATATCTTGCCAGTGCTGGTGTGGAGGAGAGGGCAGCTTGTTTTGATAATTGCTGATTACACTGAATTGCACTGATCCACCCTAAGGCATACGTGGGACTTCATTTTATATCATTCAAAAGAGGTTCAGTTACCCTGAAAAGTAGCTAATGTTAATGTGATATATAAATCTAAATAATATTCCCTTAATGACACATAGGCTTTATAGTTAAATTATTTATCAGGAAAAAAAGAAAAAGTAAAGGCATAGCAGAACATTTTCCACTTCATTATAACCTGGATACATTCATATGTAAGGCTGTTATTTGTGCCTATCTTGAGTAGCTGTTGAGTCATTTTCAGAACCACAAGCTGTGAGTAATGGGAATCTAAGATCAGAATCACTGTGCCTCTTCCTTCCCTCGCTCATGTTTCCTTTAGCCAAAGGTAAATTTATTTATTTTGTTGAACTATTTGGTGAGTGGCAAGCTTACTCATTTCTATAAGTGACTATTTTTTTCTGCACATGGATTTTAATATTTTAGTCTCCTTATTTGGAAGTCTCCCACTTGATTAATGCATCTGATTATTACTATGAGAGAAGTGTCCTCACTACGATCCATCATTTAGGAACAACATTCCTGAGAAACTTCAGCTTTTCAGTTATGTCAAGCTGACCAGTTTCTATGACTTATCGCTAACTAAATACAGCTGCTGGGGTGACATGAAGGGATAAACCTCAAATCTTCAAAAGGAATAAATTAGTTTACTACCTGCCAGCTGGATGTCAATAATCATACATACTCATGCAGCACTATAATTTCACAACACTAAGGTCACTAAGTACACAAGATTGTGACAGAATTTCAGGCAAGAAATAGAAGAAGGGATATATATATACATATTTCCATCTTTTACTTTTATATATTTTTATATAATATATACATTATATTTAAATTTATGTTTCAGATTCCAGTGACAAATTGTTGGATTCAATTGCATAAAGTTCAAAGAAAAGTTATGGGAATGACCAGAAATCTAAAAAGCTAATATGTAGGGAAGGATTGATTGAATGGATCTGAAAGAAGAGAAGAAGATGTGGAGATGTGTACCTTACAACAGCAAATGGTAGACAGTTAACATGAAATTAAAGTGAACAAATTGTTCTTCATAACCATGGCAGTTGGGATAAGAGCTAGTGTAATTTTAATTGCAACAACAAGTTTATAATTGAACCTTAAGAAAAGTTTTATAGCAATAAAATTAGTGAAGCACAGAAGATGTTTTCTTAGTTGCTTACAGAGTTCTCTCCCACTTCCATGAAAGGTTTTACAAACAGACTAGGAAAGCATCTGTCAGACAATATATAAATATGGTTCATTTTACCTTGAATCTAATAGTATGTCTCTTGAGGTCCTTTCTGAACTGAAGAATCCATGACTGCATATGTAACAAAACCAGAACGTAGACCACACTACACAAAGAGCACTAATTGCCACAGCAAACATGAATCCTCTGATAGATCTTCAGCTGAACTTTGGTAACCCAACATACGTAATACGTTGTTGGACTGTCTCCAACTTCTTCCAACAACTCGATGACAAAAACAAGAGATTAGGGGAGGCTAAGAAATAAAGAAAATCATTAAATAATTTTCTTCCTTGTGATAGTGGTATGACTGATATCTTGACAATCAAAATTATGAGATCTGTAGAAGGAATTCTGTTGTGCAAGCTGAAGCTCCAAGAAAGGAGACAAGGATGTGATCATACAGTAGGGAATATGAGCATTACACATATTTTTCCCTAATTTGCTTTAGTTAAAAATATTGTTCCTTCCCACAAAACTTGTTCTCTTTCTTTACAAATATTTACAACCCAAAAACATTTCAAGTATAAAACAAAATTTTATTGATTCATTTTAAGAGTTCACTAATTCATAAATGTTGAATTTGTTTTAGCTGAGTGGAAATAATTTTTAAATCTAACCACCTTATTTTTCTGTATAATATTAATTGTAGGGATCAAATACAAAGGAATGAGGATGATCAAGCACTGAAACAGGTTGCCAAAGGACTATGTGAAGTCTCCATTCCTGGAGATACTCATAACCCAACTAGATTCAAACCTGCTATTACTGACCCTGATTTGAACAGGGATGTCGGAGGAGACAATCTCCAGAGATCCCTCCTAATATCAGCTATGATGGGCTTTTGTAATTAGTAGAAAAATTCAGGTAATTTCCTGAGCACTATGATGTGATTTTTATTTATTTATTTATTTATTTCTGTATTAACTATAAAGAAAACTGATGTAACTAAATTTGTAGTGTTGGTGTTTCACTAGAGTATCTGCATTTAGTTCAAGCAAGTAGACATTAAGAGGGAGTCTTCAAACTCTGGCTTACTCAGCTAATAACTGCTGACCATTTCTTATCTACATAGATTTATTCCTTGGGCTTTTAAAATAAGTGAAGAAAAATGGTTTTCCTTTATTAATCAAATGGTATTTGCAGCAGATGACATTTGCTGCTCTTAGCAGAGACTGTCAAAAGCCAAGCAAAATGCCAGATAACCAGTTTAGTCCTTCACCTAATGTGTTTTACCTGTCCTAGTGCCAAGGTATTTCAGCAGCCAAAATAAGTCGAGCCCCTTGAGAGAAAACAGATGGTAATTAAAACAAAAGGGGCATGGGATTCATGGAGACAACACTTTTCAGAGCTGTTGGATACATTATCTGTGACCAAAAGCTCACAGAGCAGATAATCAGTCAGCACAGACTATAATCTGGAACAATCCCTTTGTTTCACATTAGTCCTAATACAAACTCATATTAACAATAAGTGCTATCTTCTGAAAGGCCGTACATAATCACAATTTTCCCAGTCTCTTCCACAGCTTGTTTTGTGCATCAAAGTCACCTTTGTCATGGTTTCTATTTACCAAGACTGGTTGCAAGAAGTACTGCAGACTCTCTTGTAGCATGCAAATCAGTAACTAGTGCTCATCCCAGATGCTCAGCTGTGTGTGCCAGTCTCTTTCACTTGCTCTTCTCCAGAGTGGACAAAGAACAATTTTACTGGGATCTGACTTCCTGTGTGATGATGGTTCAGTGTTCCCCACCACTCTGAATACCTCCTGGTTTCTCCTCACACACTGGTCACAAAATGCCACGGACTTTTTCCATTTCTTTTCTCTTCTATTCCTTTATATCTGTCATGAACTCTGTTGGAAGCTTTGAATCACTCCCAGCTGCTGCTTAGTATTTGAGAAAGTAGACAAATGCTTTTTGTAAAGCGCTGTAAGAGATTTGTGGATCATTTGTGGCAATACAGTGCACTCTCAGAGCTGATAACTTCTTTAAAAAAATCTATGACTGAATTTTCAGTGTAGAGATAAATAGCCAGGATAGTTTCAACCCCCCACTCCTCCTTTTCATTTTATTTTTATTACTTTAGATTATTTTTATTTCTAAAATTCAGTACAATTTCTAATTCAAAAAGATCATGGGTTATTGAATGTATCCAGAAGTCTTATTTAATTGACAGTGTACCAGAGTTGGGCCGTATCTGCAACAGAACTCACTGACTTCAATGCAGAGATTCCTGATTCAGAGTTGCAGTCAGCAACACTGTGACCTTTATAAGATTTCAGTTTTGCCTGCAAAAGTATCCTACAGAAATACTCAGTGTAATGTCCTGTAGGATGTCAAGAGAGATCTGTTCTCAAATTGAACTAGTGCTCAATTATGATCTAGGAGAAAAAAAAAACGGGCCTTGTAATCTCTTCCTAACCAATATATCACAACAATAGAAATATTGCTCATTTTAATACTTATCTAACCCTGTTTTCAAACGTTCCTAAATGGTTCCTCAATTATTTCCTGCAGCAGTGGATTCCTTCTGGCAAGTTAATCACGTGCAATATATATACATATACCCATCTAAAGTTCATTGCTTTCAATTTCATCTGTGCTGGAGGTGGAGAGAGTTGATTCTCCCAAGACAGCTCATTGCTTATGACAGATTATTTTTTAAAAATAAACTGAAGCTTTATATTTTGAAATCCTTTTCACTGTCATAATTACAAAGAGAACTTGCAAGTAAAGCCTGCTGTGATAAGGCCTTCTGAAGGCGGGAGAACTCCATCTACAGCAAAGAAATCTGGCATTTAGCATTTTCTGTTCTCAGAGCATCTCTGTATCAACACTGACACAATCGTCTGAGTTCAAAACTGATGGCAGCAAAAGCTGTCTTTTACTACATTCAGTTTTGGAAGTGGGAGTACAGCTGGCAGGAAAAATGATATTGCTGACCTCTAGGTTTTCATCATTAGCCTTGAAAGATAATGAGCCGTTAAAGTAGCATAAAGGCATGCTGTCAATGTTCAACAGTTTGCAGTTCTACATACTCTAAAATAGTTCTCAGTTTGACACTAAAATCCACTTTCCCATCCTACACCCATAGTGAGTTTTCATACTAAAATGTAATGCCAGTCCTCCACCCACTGACCACACTGACTTTGCACTATTTTGACATCGCAGAGACCAAGTTAATTTAGGTAATGGAGGTTTTTCATACAGACAGCTCAAAATGAAGTTTATGAAGTGCTTCTATTAATTTTACTGGCTGTTGCATCAGGTTAGCAAAGAACAGCCACTCCCACTTCTACAGGGGGGAAATTTAGATCAGATGTAAAGAAAATGGTTTCTTTCAATAAGAGTAATGAAGCACCATTACCAGTGGGTAATGGTGGGTGCCCATCCCTGCAGACATTCAAGGTCAGGCTGGATGGGGCTTTGAGCAACATGATCTAGTTGTAGGTGTCCCTGTTCATTGCAGGGGAATAGGACTAGATGGGCCTTAAGGTTTCTATCCAACTCAAAATGTTCTATAATTCTACTTTCAAGTTATTCTTATTCCTTAATAAGAAGAATCCCACAAACCCAGAAAAAAAAAATAAATTGACATTCTCAAAGAGCACTCGCCTGATGAGATGACATCAGCTTTGTCCTCACAAAATGACATTTGCATTATGCAAGTGGGGAATTGACATATGGGTACAGGTTGTAGTGAGGTGGGGCTTGGCCTCTTCTCCCAGGTAACAGAAACAGGACGAGGGAATGGCTTCAAGCTGTGCAAAGGGAGGTTCAGGTTGGATATTAGGAAAAATTTATTCTCAGAAAGAGTGATCAAGTGGAACAGGCTGCTCAGGAAGGTGGTGGAGCCACCATCCTGGAAGTGTTCAAGAAACATGTAGGTGTGGGATGTAGGGACATGGTCTAGAGGAGTCACAGGCATGGGTTGATGGTTGAACTAGATGATCTCAGTGATCTTTCCAACCTGAATGATTCTATGATTCCATGAGTCTATATGTTATTGTAGGTATCTAGGAAAAAAATCTGATTAAGATCTTGCTGCTCCTCCTGCCGGCAGAACGTGGAAAAGGTGAAAATGGCAGTATTTCCTTGCGAAGATTCAACTCAGTCGCCCCAAGAGCAGTTATCATCCTCTATTAATGAACCTCCTTCTCCAGTACCACTCATAGCAACATCTAATCTGATTTTCCTGGACTCTTGCAAATAGAAGGAGAGAGCAGTCAAGGAAGATTTCCTGTTTTCTTGCCAAGTTTGTTTCTCTGGATAACCTCTTCTTTCCTTATTCTTAGAGCATGCCTTTGTTCGTACTGTAAGAAATCATAGCAGTTCCAGATCTGTATGATACCAGTTGCTCCTGGGCTTTGTAAAGAAACAGTTTTGTTGCTATCTACCATATAGAGGTAACAGAGATATACTTAAAAATGCACATGAACTCTGGGAAATATCACCCGAGCCAAGAGAAAACTTTAACTTAAGCCTCTGAGAGCACAAAACTATGATGAGAAAAAAAACACAGTACACTGTAGAAAAATTGCTCAGCTTTCTGTGTTAAGAACATTTCTTATCTTTTTTTCAATTAAAAAAAAAAAAGAGAGAAGGAAGAAAATTTATGCATTTCTTTGAAATAAAGTTCTCAGGGAAAGATGTGGCTTGTGTATCAGAATGACTGACTTTTACAGATCATCATAATTTTCCATTTAACATTCAAATGTAGAAGTCTCAAAAAATCTACTGGTACAAATTTGGATGCCAAAATACAACAGTCATCCCTCTGCCTACATTCCCTGCCATTTCAAATTTCTGAACCTGAAATGGATTAGGGAAGAAAGTGCTAAGAGAAGCTCTGGGTTGATCTTATCTCTGCTATTTGTTATTTATATTTCTAAGAACTCTCTTGATACTCTTCTATGCAAGCCTAATAATCTGTGTTCTATTCATTCTCTTTCACAGAGCCATTCCTCTCCATTTGCCATGACTCATCAGTTTTATTGGCCTTTCCAGGATATTTTTATTTCTTTTACTTACTCTTTAGTTATCAAACCTGAATGTAGTACACATAATGAGTGAATGGAAGTAATTGCTACAATAGTCTTCGTGTTTTGTATATGATTTTTCATTCATTTTTAATTTAGCTTTGTTTTCACTTTTTTAAAGTTGTTTGCTTTTATAATGACTACTGAACATAGAGACTGGGTCTTTCAGTGTGTATCCTGAGAGCCATTCTTTTCACTTAAACATTAGATTTGTACAGAGTTTCTGATGTTTCAGCAATGTGTTTTTTTTTTTCAAAAGACCTTGATTAATTAAAAATGAAGTTATCTCAGGAAAACATGCCAATTTTGGCAAGAGGTAAATTCAAAAGCAACAGAAAGCGTTTCTGTTCCCTGCTCTAGAATAACCAAAAGTTTTACTGAGGAGTATGTTACGGGTGAAGTAAATTGAGGAAAATTCCTAACTCTGTCAAAAATCACATTGTCGATTTGCATCATCAAAACTGAAATATCATCTATTCTTCATTCATCAAACTGAGAGGTTTTTATATATGTATTCTGATTTAAAAAAAAAAAAATCCTAAATTGTGAAGTAAGTCCAGAATTAGCTGTAAAAGTGGTAATCTTAAAAGTGGTATAACTTTTAAATTTAGTTTTGCTATTTGATTGTGTTTGTGTTTTTTTTTTAATCTTTATTAGCATTTCTTTTAAGGATACTGTACACTGTCTGAACAGAAGCCTGCAAACCCTATTTGGTTTGAAGTGAAACTTAACTTCAGAGAACTATATTTGCATATCCAGTTAAAGATGGTTAAAATTTTCTCTTTTACAATGAAAATGATTAGGAATAAAGAAAATTAAAAATTAATTTTGATTTTCTTTCAGATCTGCTGGAACTCTCTCCACTGATATATACAAATATCTTTCAGCCTTCTAAAAGCATTGTGCTTGGGTAGTATAGCCCCTTTTTTAAACAAAACACAAAAACATATATGAAACTTTTTGAACCTGCTAAGTAAAGAACTTGTGAGAACACTGTGACCAAAAAGGAAAAAATAGTAAACAGTTTCTTCCTCAAACAGAAAAGGTTATTGCTGACTATGTAGCATTTACTAACAGTCCTGCCTTTTTATTAATTTCAGCCATCAGACACACAAATTAGTAAATAAAATCTTTAGATGGCCTAGGTTCATGTCTTCAATAGGAGTCCCCTCACCTTGTGCGTCATCTGTGGTCTTTATGTGAATTCATCTTTATCTTTGGTTGGCTTATTATGGAAGGTCGACCTTAAAGATCATCCTCATTTTTTGAATCTCCAGAAATTCTATTCTGGACCAAATCAAATACAAAGTGGTGTACAGCTCTGTTTCCAGATCTTTCAAAATGGCAGTCCTTTAGTAGACTCTGATGACCAATTTGTCACTAAATAGATTAAATTAACAGGAAAACCTACGCAAGGAGATGTGTAACCAGCCAAATTCCTGCATTGCTTTATCAAATTAATCTCTTTAGCCACTGGAATCTATGATGGAAAGAAAAAAAAATGGTACAGATTGTTGTAAGTATACTGTAAGTCATTATGGCTTCATTGATTTACATGTGCTAAGGAGAGCTAAATTCACAAACTTCTACAATAAATATCTATGCATCTCTTGTAAATTCCAGTAATACTCTTTGCATGCAATCAGGAGAGACTATATTGGTATGTGAAGCATAGCACTAGCTAACAATGATGAATTGAAATATTGTCATTCACCTGGTTAAGCACAGGATGGAACTGAATCAAGTGCAATATGAACTCTTTGGGGTTCAGATGCTAAGCCAAAATAAATCAATAAATCACTCTGCTTTGTTATGTTCAGGGCAAATAAAGTCCACTTATTTTCCTGCGTCAGAACAACTTGCTATTTACTTTGATTTAATCCTGACTAATGTATCAAAGGCAGAAAATGATTCTGAAATTGTTAAGCTTGATAAAAATTTAAGTTTAGAAATAACACTTAGGTCTTGCACAGTTTTGGAAACAGAAGTGTTGTCCTTGTATGGCTCCTGATTTCATCTCCATTTCATCCTGGTTCCCCTTAAAAGGTTACATTATTCTGCTTTACGTATACATAAATGTCCTTTAGGGCTTTGTTTATTTCTTTCTCTGGCCATATAGAAAATAATGAGGTCCCCAAAGAAAGCCTTAAGTGTCTCCTATATGAGGAGGGAGGAACAACTGGCTGTCTTACAAGCCCTTGTGAAAACAGCAATTTGTTCATTAATCATGGAAGTAAAGCTTCGTCACTGGAGATTTAAGCTAGCCATAGTCCATTGATAATAACAACAGCTTCAACACGAGTAAAGCATTCATCATGATAAGTCTGTAAATGCCATACAGTCATACATTAACTCTTTCCCTTTTAATTTTATGAAAATCTTGCTTGATGCAGTAATTATGGCAGATCTAATAGCTTCCTTCCATCCCTCCAAAAAGAATAAAAATGAAAAATGCCACAAGTGAATTTAATGAGCAGGTAAAGTGTGTTTAATACATTTCTACTAATATGCACAGTGTGTGTCTTATTAAAGGGTTTTAGAGCACTGAAGATTCCTCTCATTATTAGCAACAGCTGAAATTACTTCACAACACCGAATGTTTTATAAAATATAACATTGTGTGAGGTTGAGCCAAGCATGTTTAGGAAGATAGAGTTTGTTGAAGCCTGAGTCCAGAGTTGGAAAAATAGACCACTAATAACCTCAGTTATCACGTTCTTATCACCAGTTAAACATCTGCCTTTTTCAGGATTTGATTACTGTCAGATTATTTCCTTTAACAAGCTCCCCTGGTGTTTATGTTGGCCTATGTAGGAATGAAGGTGGATAGGTATGTGTCAGTGGAGATTTAACTGGCTTGGACTTAGGCTGCTACAGAGTCATTCCCTTAAAATAAATTGTACAAGTCTGTGCAATATGTAATATATTCTTATATCATTGACCTGAAAATCATTTAATGTTTATGCTCAAGCATTTATATTTTTTCCTCAGCAAGAACACAATCCAGGATCTCCTTAAGTCAAATAAAAATGAATCAAGGTTCTAGACCTTGCTGTTTGCTTTGGAAATTACTGTGATAGACTTAACTTCATAGGGGAAAATTCGGACAGTCACAATATAATCACAGAATCATAGAATCATAAAGTTGGAAACTACCTTCAAGATAATCTAGTCCAACTGTCCTCCCATTACCATTTCTACCACAAGTCACTAAACCATATCTAGTACCTCCTCATCCAGGCGCCTCTTGAACACTGCCAGGGATGGCGACTCCATGACCCTCCTGGGCAAGCCATTCCAGTGCCTAATCACTCTCTGAGAAAAAAAGTTTTTCCTTATGTCTAACCTAAACTTCCTCTGGTACAACTTGCGGCCATTTCCTTGGGTCCTGTTCATTGCCTGGGAGAAGAGGCCAAACCCCTCTTCACCACAACCTCCCTTCAGGAAGTTGTAGAGTGCA
>JAOWBP010051814.1:0-14516 GCA_028571105.1 Tragopan temminckii | reverse complement strand
CCCCCCGAGGGTCATAGAATGACTGAATATTTATGTGTAGGATGACTTAAAATTTATATTATAGGATTACTTACAGCCTTTCAGAACAGAAGTCATTAGTATAAATTTAGATGTCTCCAACGTACGTGCTTATATTCAGGCTAGTTCCCTTAGGCTTCCATTGTTCTGAGTGAGAAGAGGTAGTTCTCTTTTAAAATAAGATTCACCTCATTCAAAAATTAGGTCGGATGTTTCGCTCTTCAGCAGTACCTATTTCCCTTCATTAATTATAAAGAGAGCTGAGGTGATTAATTCAGATAAAGACATTTAGGCCATTGGTATCAGATGACTGGTTCAATTACCTAAACACAGGTGTCTAGGAACATTTAAGATGACCTAGGTTATCCAAGGGTACTTGCACAAGTTTAGAAAGTATAACACAGGGCTCAAGAGAGAAGCAAGTCATTCCAAAGTGGGAGCTATAAGCTAAGAAGGGGTCATTTATATATCCCATATTAATTGTTTAAGAAACTTCACCAATTTTGTCCCAGACCTGGAAGCAAACAATGTCAGGTTAGATGGTGCTTTTATCAACCTGAACCAGTGGAAGGTGTCACGAAGGGAGCAAAAGGGTTGGAATTAGGTGATCTTTCAGGTCTCTTTCAATACAAACCATTGTATGA
Source organism: Tragopan temminckii (assembly GCA_028571105.1). Lineage (NCBI taxonomy): Eukaryota > Metazoa > Chordata > Aves > Galliformes > Phasianidae > Tragopan > Tragopan temminckii. The sequence goes on along the minus strand of JAOWBP010051814.1, from coordinate 13,854 downwards.
TCCTATGATTCTTAGTCCCATGGGTGATTTCGTTTCCAGATTGGACATTTTGAGTTTAGGAAGTAACATTCCTATATAAGCCTTTTAAACTGTATGGTCTGGAAATCCGAAAAGCCATTATGCTAGCTCTAATTTAGATCAATATACTTTAGCAACTGTGCAGTGCTAAAGGCTATGGAATTTACTGTTTACTATGTACACAATTACAGAAGTTTAAAGTTCCAATCCCAGGATATTACTTATATTTAAACTCCTAAATTGATATGATGACAAGCTGGAAGCAAATCTAACACTTGAATTGTGATAAAATAGATCTTACTCAAGTGTTTGAATTGTAATTGCTGTATCTTCCATATATGTATCTTCTACAAGTCTGAAATAAATTGAAATAAATATGTTCTAAAATAGCTCTCAAAAATTCTAGACAGTTTCTAATTATAAACTATTGCTTAGAATAGTGGATTTGATTCCACTTCTGAATTAGACTCTCCATAGAAAGGTCACAAAAATACAGTTGAGTTATAAATTCTGCAAATCATCTTTATTAACCAGTGATACTAAAGAAATTAACAAAGGGCAAGTAGAGATGATGAAAAGAAAGTAGGTGACTTGAGTGAGCACTGGAAACTATATCAAGAATTCTTTAATTAGCTAAAATATACTTAACTAATTAGGCTGTCCTTGCACAGTGTAAGTCTCCTTTCCACAACATTCTGCCTTCTCTTAAGTCCTTGTTCTAGTTCCTTCTTTGGCTTTGTGAATTTATTATCTCCTTTATCTCACTTTTTCTCCTTATTTTACATCCATTTTCTTTTTGCTTGCTTTACCGCTAGGAACTCCCATACCTCTACATTTCAGCTTTCTCTTAATTTACTTTTGCACTATCTTGCTTTTTATTCTCAAATCTTCAAAATCAGTTTTTACTCCAGCTTCACAAGTGAGTCTTTTACTGATTTTTCTCCTTTGCTTCTTGCTACTCTGACACATCCTTCTCCTTTTTTTCCTCAGATGCCTTTCCTGCAGTCTTGCAAGGTTAATTTAAATTATTCTTTGCTAACACTTGGTATTATAAATAAATACCTCTTATAAATAAGTAAGTAAATAGATAACTGTGTTCTGAGTGACTGAGCAAATCCTAAGAATGTGGGTTTATACAACAGCTTTGCTGTCAAATCACACTTCTCTATGTTATGCTTACTGTACTTTGAAGAAAACAGGAAGCTAAAAATACAGTGATTCTTCAGATGTCCTGATTTTATAAAACATTTTCCTTGTTTTTACTAATATAATATTTATTGTTTCTCCCTTTTTCTTACATATACCCTTGAATGAAAGAGTAGCTGAAACCATTTGTAGGTAGAAATTCTTTCAGAAGAAAAATTTAAAACTAAGGAAATAGTGTGTGCTTTAAATACGAGCAATATCTTCCTTGATGACAACACCATTCTTTAAAGTTTCCGAAATATTTTTACGTGTACTAAACTGATAGTCTCAGAAGGGTACTAAAGACTGGGAAAATGGTACAGTACTAAATAAATCTTCTTTTAGCAGCTAAAAATACTGTGAAAATGACAGTTTATGGAAATAAAATAAAAGCTACTTGAATTTCAGTGAGATTCATAATGCAAAATGAATAATTAGAACTGCTCACTCTCGTCAGCCAAATTATGTTCACAGCTATTGTAACATCAATTTGAGTTAGTACCCAGTGAATTCAGTAGATTTGATGCATTAACAAATATAAATCTAACAAAGCATAAGATGTTATTTCTTTGGATGAATAGTGCGTTTCTTTTTACCATTACACGTTGGAATCTGTTTCTCACCTATTCTGTCTTGAATTTGGAATAAAAATAAAAACTCTCAGGAGTTCAGATACTGTTTGTTGCAGACTTTGTGTTCAGTTTCAGATTACTCTAATCACAGACATAGGTTACCTACACACGTACCCTGAAGCTTTCAGGAGTTAAGATTAAAAAAAGAAACTAAAAAAAAAAAAAATAATAATAATAATAATAAAAATAAATAAATAAATAAAAAATCCTAAAAAATAAAAATGTTCAAGTCCAAAATTTTTAGTCCTGAAAAATAATTCTAAAGCTGTAGGATAGACCAAAGGATCAATGTGTTCTCTGTGAAAGATTTTAAGAATAAATATTTCTCTGTAAAATACTTTCTGTAAGAACATACTGAAAAAGGAGAGGACAAATAAGCACTGACTCATTGCTCAGTCTCAGAAACAGAATGTACCCTCAATATTGGGGAAATCTATCACAATACTTACTAGGAATAACTTCCAAGCTTAGTTGTTCCTCAAGGACACTTCATTAGTAGCAGTATGTTGAAGCATAATTTTTCTCAATTTAAATTTAGCTGCCCACAGTACTAATATCTAAGCCTGAGAAAGTCACCTGAAAGTTCATTTTAAATCAGTAGAGAGAAGTAAATGCTTTCTGGAATATGATATACATCTTTAGCTGTCTACCTTAAGAAGAAGTGAACAGCACTCTAAAGCTAGGCATATGCATTTGGCTAGATGAATCCCACATAGGAATACTTGATGAATTTTTTTTTAGTAAATATATCTAAGTATTTATTATCATTGCTATTTCTGAATATTAATAATTGTGTTTCTATTATCTCAAAATCTATTGACTAGTATTACTTGGCTTTTCTTTGAATCTTGTTAGTAACTGAGGGATGTTTTGAGGATGGAGAATTCAACATTATTGAGATGATTTCTGAGAAATGTTCGTACAAATAAAAATTGATCTTAAAAGAGTTTTAAAGATGACAAAGTTGCAAGCACTGAAGATGAGGATTTGACAGTATTAATATAGGAATTCTGATGAGAGTATTATATGCCCTACATATAAAAACCTATTGATTTATTTTTGTACAAATGCTTGTGCATTTTATTGTCAGATATTTGATCACTTTGTGTCAGAAGATAAAATTATTAGCAAAAATTTTTGAAAATGTGAATTTGGATTAGTAAACATACTTATCAAATATGTATTTTTCCACAAACAGAAAAGCATTAAATATTAAAAATTATAGAGTTATCCTATTTACCTGCTATAAGTCTGATAAATAAATGTCTCAAAGCTTCATGTTTGCAATATTTGTAATATCAAAGCAAAAGCTCAATTATACCTTTGTTTATTCTTTTGAAAATTTCCAATGCAGACGGAAAATTACTTTGTTAAATCATTGCAAGATGATTTTTTAATAATTAGCTTCTGAAAGTCCTAGATTGACCACAAATGTCAGCAACATTTAATGGAAAGCTGTTTGACTTCTGCTGTTGTAGTTTCTCCCCAGAACCATTGTTTGACACTTATACTGGTGCTAGATAAAAAAATTTGTTGTTACTGGAATTGTTATCATTTCAGAGTACCATAACTTTAAACACTATTATCATTTAACATCAAAGAGTTTGTTTCAATGAAGATGAAGACATATAAAAAGATTATTAGGGGTTATGTAGGTGCAATTTTATATTAAAAAATCAATAAACAACTTACCATATTTAATTTTATGGTAAATATGAGCGTTCAGTATGTTAAACACTAATATATGAAACTGATAGGCAAAATAATCTGGTACATTAAAAAAAAAGTATTAACTCCTGTGTGTGTACAAATGAAGTTCATTTTCATTGTCTGCCTAGCAACTGATTCAGATTTATCATTTATGTGAAGCTTTTGTAACAAGACAAGGTTCCACTTGGTGAAATCATCTAGAACTCCAAATAAAGATAAATCTTAGCATTTCGTGTTACTTATACTGTAAACTATTTTCATTTGATCTGCAAGAATTGAAATATGTCTACTGACATATAGCCATCATTCTACCTATCCATATATGTATGTATGTATATAAACAGTAAGTTCCCAGTGAATGGGATCACAAATGTTTTGCATGTTAGTAAATATCAATCTATTTCAGGTTTCTATAAGCAATAAATACTATTGAAAACTTAAACTGTCCTTCATAATTGTGTCATGGCATTTATAGAAAAAAAAAAATCAATTTTTAGTGTATTCCTGTACGAATGTAGTTTTAGTTGGTTTGTTCAGATATTAATCTTCAGCCACAAGCTCAGTTTTCATTGTGCATAAAGAACTACTAATTCGGACTCAAGCTTGAGGCATAACTGTAATATGAATCTTAAAGGTTGGAGCTGTAATTTCTTTAATACTGAAGGGGAACACAGCAACAACAGAAACAACAACATGAAGTTCCTCTCGGGAGATTATCTACTTATACTATTTCTAAATTTACAGTATGAAAGAAAGTAGAAAAATCTCATTTTAAGACATTGTGCTGTGAAGAAGGAGAAGGAAGTAGATTTGCTTTCCTTGCAAAAGAAGAAACTGTTTTTTCCTTTGCAACCTTGAAGAGAGCAACATCAATAGGAAAAAAACATGCAGATGCAGTAATGGATAATTCTCAGATTCTTCTTTAGAATCACACTAAATGCAATTTTGCTTCAGAAATCTGATAGTACGAACTGTATCTCAGTATTCTGAGGTCATATCTCCCTGTGATTGTGGCTTAGCCCTATATAGAAAGCATAGTGTTGTACTGTAAAACATATCAGTGTTTATTTCCATGTTTATGTACAGCAGAACACTACTGTAAACAGATAACCATTAGTCTTATTTGTTATTCTTTCTCTCTCTTTTCTCTTTCAAATAATATTTTGTTATTAAAGAAGCCACTGAAGAATAATATATATAAAAACAAAACAAAATGGAAAAACAAGCAAGCAAAAAAACAAACAAACAAAAACTTTAGCTGTTGTTTTCATGTTCCCAAAACCATTTTCACTTTATTTTTCTGTTAAAGCCCAGTGGCATAAAATAAAAATCTTCAGAGTTGCACTGTATGTAAGTAAATAATATGGGCAGTGTGTCTCAGGTACTTGCAAATTATCAGTCTATTTCATATTCCTGAAGAAAAATCAGTAATAGTCATTATCTTATATTTAGTAATTGAGCTTACTTTGTTTTTGAGCCTATTTTGCCTTACTAACCATATTTCACTAGCAGTGCATTCAAAAAAGTAAATCTCTCACTGTGTTTTCCTGTAATGCACTGTTACTGTAATGAATGCTGGGTATGTTCTCCCACAAGGTAAAGACTAATAATTGTATTATACATATTTTAAAATATATTGTAGTTGGTGTAAGTTCTGTATTAAGTTGAAGATGTCTGGCAAAAAAAAAAAAAAAAAAAAAAAAAAGTACTTCAATCTTGTACATTTCTGGTAAACAATTAAAAATATTGACTTTGAGTGACGTCTGCTTTTTTTAAAGAAAAAAAAGCATCATTATTCTTATGACACTGAATACCTTACCTTATATACAAATATACATGTGAACAATATAATAATAATAGTATATTTTCCTGTTCCTTTCCTTCTGAAAAAAAGACACAGTTTAGGAATTTAATTTAATGTCCTTTGATATTGTTCAAACTCTTAGTTAAAACAGTGAATAAGTTCTGTGTAAATATGTTTGCCTTAAGTAGTTTATAACAATTATTCCTTGTAACTAGTTTTAGGGTACACCTCTGTCCTGAATAGTGATTCTGTGGTACTTAGCTACCTAATGGGTTGAACTGTGGATTAAACTATGGGTCCTTATGGAACCCAATGTGGAGGTTGAGTTTGAAGATTGAAATAACAATGGATATGACCAGTATACATTAAAACAAAACTGTTATAAGCATTTCATTACATTAATAGCTGCTTGTTACAGTAGAGAGTTTCTCTCTCTCAGAGTTGTAGTTCATGTTCTCATATTAGTTTATGAAGCGCTGTACTTGGAGTCTATGCCCTCTCATGTGCTGATTACCATCTCTAGGGACTTGATTAAAATTATTTGCTCTTGAGACTAGTCAGGCATTTGTGCTCAGCATTACCATCATTTGAATGCTTCAAGAACCACCTATTCATCTTTTCTCTTTAGAGAAATTCTGTAGGAGACATTTTCCCGTGCTTATTCATCCTTTCCTCCAGACTAGTTATAATAGCTCCTGAGAATTTTAAACATTCTTGGGATGAACATCCTGTTGCCACATCTCCTGAATGTGTTTCTGTTTTTGTTTATGATTAAACAATCTCTTAACAATACTATGCAAAAAAAATCTGCTTTCAGGTAGGACAATTATGAGTCATACTGAGTGTAGGACAATACAGGTAGATAGCTAGAACAGATGGCACCTCCAACACTTTGGAACTTCACTTCTGAACAAGTCAAAAACAGGATCCTGAAAAAGTGATTGAATATTTATGTCACCACTCTGCCAGTTTCAAAGTAACACAAGTCACTGCAACATGCTGGGGCTTATAACACCTGCAACAATATGGCTGCTCCAAAACCCTCAAAAGGTACTGTGACTGAATGAGATAATCAACCCATTCTGATATCAGTTATTCCTATACATAATAAGAAGATACATAAGAGAATGCCATCTTTTTAATAAGGAAAGTAACTCCTACTAAGAAGGGAAGGAAGATGAAATGGATGAATAAGGCTACGGTGAAACAGACATATCATGAGAACAGAAGAATATAAGAACAGGAGGAGGAAGAATCAAATCATGAGCCCACCATGAGATCAACCTGGTCATTGTGGTAAAAGATAAGAAATAACTTTTTTACAGATATATTAAAAGTAAGAGAACGGCCAAGGAGAATCTCTGTCCTTTACTGAATGCAGCAGGGTGTCACAGTAGCTGAAATATCATGTTTAAAAAAAAAAAAAAAAAAAAAAGTTTTTTTAAAAGATAGCATGCATCATACAGAGAACAAAGTATACAGTATACAGTACTGATGTGATAAGGGAGACTAATGAACAGAGTAAACAGTTCTCTCTATATATTTATGTACATTTATGTATGTGTTTGTGTGAGAGAGAAAGTGTTCCTGCAAAAAAACAGTTATGTATTTATGTATTTTTAATTAATTTAATTAATAATTTTATTTGAAGATTAAACAAATTTGTCAATTAGCTTATTTAATTTTTGTAGTGACTTTTTAGAAGAAGAAATCTAGTACAGTAGTTGAATCAACATGTTTTATTTATTTTTGAAACCAATACAAAACTGTTTTTTGCTGAGAAGAAAACTTGAAAGGATTGTAATATTAAGTTCACATAAAATACACTGCCTTTATGCAACTTCATGGTGCTTGCTTATTTCTTTGTGTTTCATTTAGGGAGGGCAATCATTAGTTCTTTTAATTACTTGCAAGCTCCTACCTTACACTGGACAAGAATATTTTTCAAAATTGTTTTTACTTAAAAAATACTCCCAAATTAAGAAATAGCTCACAAGCAGGCAGCAGAAATTGTGATTTCAAAATAAAATAAAGCACCTCATATGTATACGTACATACTTGCATATACATATATATGCACATATGTATTTGTCATCTGACGCTAGTTATGTATCGTCTGTTAACTTTTTTTTGTTATTGTGACAAGTCAAAATAACTGGCACAGATAAATGGCCAAATGGGTAATCCCAGTAAAGCAAGCGTCAATAAAAAGCTTTATGCTGTGCATAGACTGTTCTAGTGCTGTGCTAAACTGTTCATGAATTTTGGGTTTGGTTGGCTGTCAACATCAAATTTTGTGAAAAGAAAACATGAGTGTCAGAAAGGCTATATGTCATTGACTAATTCTGTCTTTGAGTGAGGGGTGCTATTTAATCTCTGGATGAAGAGTAAAGTTCTCTATGGCAAAAATCTAAACAGAATTAAACTTCAGTTATTGAATTTGGCATTACAAAACATTGTGAAAAGCTGTCACAGCTTGTTATATCTGAAAGACAGCCCTGGTTACTCAGTGTTTTTGTTGAGGTGGTGGTGATTTTCTTTTGGCATATGGCTTTCAAATATATGACAGTTCAAAAGAAAATCAAAATAAAAGGAATATTTGTATACATGTGTATATACACACACACCTGTATGCATTTGTAAAAATAGACATGCATTTGAGCTTTCTGTTATAAATCCTTTCAAACTAATGTTAACATTAGAATGTTGTTACTAACTCGTACTAGACTAACCCTACTAAATTTGACAGAAATATTGACTGAGAACTTCAAATTGATGGAATTATCTAGCTACTCTGTGAGAAACACGTTCCTACGAAGATATCTAGGGAATTTATTACATGCATTTCACTCTGAAAGGCAAGAAAAGTACACTACTAATAAGATCCATGGAGAATCACTGCAATTGTGGAAGTATCTATTTGTACTGGGCATTAGTAATGCCCCAAAATCATTGCAGTTCCACCTGATTTGCAGAATATAAACTCCTTTTTCTTGTTATGAATTCATTTATTTATTTATTTTAAAGAAGACTTAAAAAGATTTAAACAGTTGAATAAATGTGAATATAAATATGAATATTGTGTTTTAGTGAATGGGAGAGTGTGAGACATGAGACAGTAAAGAATGATCTAACAGAAATCACATCTATCTCTAAACCATATAATTTATGTCAGCATTACAGCGTGATGAATGGTAATTTACTAATGAATTCTTTCTCAATTGCTTGAAAAGTGCTTATTGTGATTTTGAATTTGAAAATGGCTTACAATAATGCTTAAAATAATTAACAGATAGACCAGAATTCTTCAAGACCTTTTAAACTGGATAGCCATTTGCATGGACTTCTAAATAGCTTATTTCTTCTAAAATAATATGAAATCTATGCTAAGTAAGAGGGCAACATATGTATTTGCTTATCAGAGAGAAAAGACCATATCAACAGAAGTCTGAAAGTTGTTTATACTCCTCCTTGTTCTTTTGAATGCATAGGTAAACAAAACAAAACAAAATATCTGCAATAATCCTTCCCCTAGGATGCTTTGTTTCTGAGGTCAAGATTGGAGGTAGCCTCAGCAGCACTGGTCATGTCCCAGTAGAATTCTTAATCTTGAGAGATAAACTTAAAGATTCTAAACCTCAGGGATGCAAACTTTCAGCTATTCAAGATACTATTGGACAGGGCACCCTGAAAAAATGCCCTCAAAGATAAAGCAGAGAAAAAAACTGGCAGATATTTAAATACATTATTCTTAAGTTACAAGAACTCTCAGCTCCAACATGAAGGAAACTGGGTAAAGAAGGCTGAAGACCAGAATATCTGAGTCACAGGATCTCTTAATCACACTAAAACACAAAAAAGGAAATACATTCACAGTGGAGTCAGAAACATAACCTACAGGAAGATTAAAGGATACGGCCTGGGGGTGCAGGGATGGGATCAAGAAAGCCAAGATAGAGCTAGAGCTGAATTGGGCCAGATGTGTGAAGAATAGCAGTAAGGATTTCTACAGATACATTAGGTAGCAAAGGAAGATAAAAGAATTTAGCCTCCCCCTACTCCCCCACCTCAGTGAGTGAGACAGGGGACATGCCTGTGACTGACATGAAGAAGGCTGAAGATACTCAATAAGTTTTTTGCCTCACTTTTCAATGGCAGTTGCTCTTTGCACATCTCCCAAGTCACTGAATCTCAGTGTAGGGAACGAGGTAGGAAAATCCCACATACAGTTGGAGATAAGGTTCAAGATACTATGGGGCACCTAGACGTACACAAGTGCGTGGGACTTGACAAGATGAATCTCTCAAGGGAAATGACAGATGAAATTGCTAAGCCACTATCCGGATTTGAATAGTTGTGGTGATTGTGTTACATTCCCAGTGACTGGAAAAGAGAAAACATTACATCAATTTTTAAAAAGGCTAGAACAAAAGAGTTGCTGGGGAAATAAAGACTAGTCTGCCTCACCTCTGCGTCTGGTATGATCACGGAGCAGATCCTCATGGAAAATCATTTAAAGTCATACGGAACACCAGTACGGTTTCACAAAGAGAAAAAATGCCTGACTGACTTGGCAGCCTTCTATGACAGAGTGACAGCATAGATGAACAAGTGAAGAAAGTGGGCATCACCTACCTTGTCTTGTGCGAACTGTTAAGTGCGGTCCCACATAACAACATTGTCTCTAGATTGGGGATAAAAGAATTTGATGGATGGGCAGTTTGTCAGATAAGGAGTTGGCAGGGTGGCCACATGCAGATCAGCTGTTAACCTCTGAATGTCCAGATGGAGACCGGTAATAAGTGGTGTTCTCAGGAGACCAGGTTTGGTCCAGAACAGTTTAACATTTTCATAGATGTCATGAAGAGTGGGATTGAGTGCACCCTCAGCAAGTTTTTATATAATGGCAATATGAATGGTGTAGTTGGCACTTCAGAGAGAAGGGATGCCATCCAGAAGGACATTAATAGGTTTCAGAGAGAAGTAGGCACGAGCAAACCTTGTGAAGTTCAGCAAGATCAAGCTCAAGGTCCTGTACCTGGTCAGGGAAATCCCAGACATCAGTACAGACTGGGTGATGAATGAATTGAGAAATCTTTCTCTGGTATTGACAATATGAAGAACTAGGCATGAGCTAGCAATGTGCTCTTGCAGTCCAGAAATCCAACAGGGCTACATCAAAGGAAACGTGAGCAGCAGGTCAAGGAAGTGATTCTCCCCCTCAGCTCTGCTCTCATGAGAATCCATCCACAGTATTGCATCTAGCTGTGGGAGCCCAACAAAAGAGTGAAATGTACTTTTTAGAGTTGAACCAGAGGAGATTCACAAAGAAGTTCAGAGAGCTGAAACAACTCACTATCCTGTGAAGAAAGACTGAGAATGTTGGGTTTGTTTAGCCTAAAAAAGAGAAGACTCTGGAGAGAATAAACATCCACATCGCAATACTGAGGAGGTCTACAAGAAAGCTGGAGAGAGACTCTCTATTGCAGGTTTGTCTAATCCATGGCTCACAGACCACTTGCAGCTCACTGAACGGCTTGTACTTTGGCTCATGTCCTGCCCATCTCCACCAAGTGTCCTGTTCCAGCCTTGGGTGTTCACCCATCACTCACCAACAATCAAACATCAGTGTGTGATTAGCACTGCCTGGACCAAAACCAGGGCATGTGAAAGGTGCAGTGCAGTGCTGACTCTTCCTCACTGGCCTTTTGCACGTGCTCATTTGCAACAAAACTTGTGTGTTTTACACATGGTATGAGCATGTGCTACTTGTTGAGTAAAATGCAGTGATTGCCAATACTAATACTTCAACCTACTTAATGGCATCTTAAAAGAAAACAGAACCCAAAAGAAGAAAAACTGTGGATGAATAAAGAGTTTTTTTTAAAGAGTCTTTTTATCAAGACAAATAATATAGAACTACACTGAATATGTAGGAAAATAGTGCCAGTTTTCAAAGATTACAATTTGAAAAGACAGTATGTGCAGAAACATGACACCAAACTCAACACATATCAAGGAATGCTTCATAAAGACAATAGCAATACTGAAAAGAAGTCTATCATCTCAATAAAAATCTTTCTGAAAAAGTTAAAACTCAAATGCACTCTGTTATAAAAGCTAGTTATGTAAATCTAATTGCAAATCTGAAAAAAAAAAAAAAGACAGTTTATTAACCAATGTATGGAAAGTTGACAGTTATAATTTGTCCTAATTAAAACAAATGATTTTTTCTCAAATCAGTTTATTTCACCAGACTGTATCCAGGTGAATTAAAGAAATAGGATAATCTAATTAAAGAAATTTGGGAAGTAAGACTGCTAATTTCAAATTTTGTGCTGTGGTAATAGATGAAAATGCTAGTTTTAAGTTTTTGTTGTTTTATTTTTTTTAAATATATTTTAATAAAAAGTATATAAAAATAAGTTTTGTTACTTATTATATTATTATATTATTATATTATCTGTATTTTATATTTCATATGTGGCCAAAGAGAGTTTCTCTTCATTCAGTGTGGCCCACTGGAGTTTGGACACTGATTCTTTGTTGGGACATAAATTAGTAGAGCAAGAACTAATTGCTTTAAACTGAAAGAAGATAGATTTAGATTAGATATTAGGATTAAACTTTTTACTATGAGGGAGATGAAGCACAGAAATCAGTGGTCCAGAAAAGCTGTGGGTGCCCCATCCTCGGAAATGTTCAAGACCAGGATACACTATGCTTTAAGAAACCTGGTCTTGCACTAGAAAGTGTTCTTGCTCATGGCAAGACAATTGGAAGTAGACGATGTTTAACATCCTTTCCAATCCAAACTCCTCTATGATTCTCTATGATAACATGATGGAGGCTTACTAGGAAAAATAGCAGAATTACTATAATACAAATTCATGGTCCTTCTGCAATCAGTAGAAAGACAGGTTCTTGCTCCATAACATAGCTTTTATCCTAATGAGTTCTGCACAGTCCATCTGAAAAAACATCTAGATACACAAAAATTTGGTGAATTGATTATATTTGGAAGTTCTGGCCTTCAGTGTCTGAATGATTCTAGTAATTTTAATAAAATGAAACAAAGGTATTTTTTTTTCTTCTCGTACATATACATTCGGAGCTTGTTATGCTAATTGCTATCAGTTTCCTTGCTCACTAAGCCTTTTTTTTCTTTTTTTTTTCTTTTTCTTTTTTTTCCCCCCACACAAAAAATATACAAATGAGAAAAGTCTACTGGAAATGAGAGCTGTTCTGCTGTAGAGCGGTAGTTCAGTTAGTAAGTTTTCTGATGTTCTATAACTATGATTTGACTTTGCTGGCTATGTGTATTCAATTTTTTTAGTACTGAATTATCTTGAAATACTACGTATAGATAAATGTAGTTGTATTAGATGAATCAAAATTTCTCATTTTTTGGGACTGCTTTAATCCCTGTATAATGTAAGTTCAGAGTGTGCAACACATCCAGTGTGTAAGCTGGGAAGGACATTTTTCTTCTGCACTAGCAGATAAAGGTTGAAGCCAGAAGGGCGCTTACGGTGGGAAAATTTTGATATTATGAGTTGAAGTTATTTGTTCAGACATTTGAAATTTAGGCATGCAATGAATGAAAATAAATATTATACTGTAAGTAAACATTGATCTTATACTCAGATATTTTCATAACATACTGCACAAAGTGGAAGAGGACTGTTAAGTGCAAGGAGTTTTTATTTCAAAGTTTACAATTTTATCAGTACAGCTCTTTCAATGGAACTTTCACTGATTTAATAGGGAATATTATCTATGAATAGGAAGATACAAGATTTGGCACTTACTTTAATAGCACAATGTGTTTTATGATAAATAAATTCTAGAAAATTATAATGTACTTGTAATATTTTTATACTGAATCAAATTCTTTTTTCAGTTGTTCTGTTTCTTAGGTTTGATAGGTGACATTTTACCTCATACAGGAAAGGACAATTATTCTGAAGTATAAAACAACGGGCTATAAATAATGACAAATACATCATTTTGGAGTGAAGCACAGACTACAGCAGATTCTATTAATTTAAGTGCTTTTGTGTGCGTGTGTGTGTGTGCGGCTCGTGAGAAAATCAATGTGGTGAGAATTTTGAAGCTTTGAAACTTTTAAAATCTATTTTTATTTCATTCACAAAATATTTTTGATGTACTATAGTTTTCTCTTGATACATACAATACATTAGAAAATGAACATGATGTGTAAACTTTTGTGTTTCAACTACTGCTAACGGAAGTATTCAAGCAAGCTGTAGCATCCTACAAATGGTGTTATATGTCTTCCTAGAAAGCAGCTATCTCTAGGATTTAGACTCTCAGAGACTACATTAGAGTGAGTATTGCTTCTTTCTTTAGGACTTTTCTGGAAACGTATGAGAGTTGTTGATCTTTATTGCTCTTATCTTACTGTTTGTTTTTCTTTTCTTTTCTTTTCTTTTCTTTTCTTTTCTTTTCTTTTCTTTTCTTTTCTTTTCTTTTCTTTTCTTT
>JAOWBP010051813.1:0-14517 GCA_028571105.1 Tragopan temminckii | reverse complement strand
GGGAAACTAATGAGTGTAAATGCCTGTACCTACAATTAATCTATGTAAATATCTACAGTTCTGTAATAAATTGAGCTTTTGTGGCAGCTTACATCTGTTGCTCCAGGCCATTAACATGAGATCGGGATTTAGTTGTTGTAATAACACAGAGGAGATTGTGCCTACAGAATATTTTGCTGTTGTTACCCCTGAAGGGCAAAGTCACAAAGAGGTGGTTTTGGGATGGTTGTTTTAAGGGTGCTTGAGAAGCAGCACAGTGTTTCTGAAAGACCATGCATCCCTGATTAATTAAATAGTAAAAAAGGGTTTAAGCTGCTCCATCAAAATAAAATGTCTGTGTTTCCATATCAAAAGCAAGCAGATCATTTACAGCATTCAGAACAGAGATGGGGAGCATCCTTCAGGACATGCATGGCCACAGTCTTGGCTACTTGTACCCTGACGTGCTGCTGGGAGTGATGGCTGATGGACCACCACCTCCAGTCCTGGGGCTGAGCTTATCCTCACTCGTGTTCCCCTCCTGTGATAAACCAGGATGGGCACCCAGATTTGATGTCAGCTTACTGATGCATGCCCGAGCCCTCCTCCAGCTCTGGCTGCTTCATCCTGGAGCTGACACCAGGGATATGTGCGCTACAGCAAGCCATGTTTCCCACCCTCAGCACAAAGTCCTGGCACAGGATCTGAGCACCCAGCCAGACATAAGGGAAAAAAAAAAAAAAAGGAATGGCAGATTCCAGTGGTTAATTGGAGCTCTGCTTGTCCAGAGAATCAATCTCCCTTTTCATCATGCAGTGAGAAAAAAGAAATCAGCTTGGTGCAGCAAGGAATGAAACCATGCATCTCAGAAACTTACAGGAAGAGCAAAAAAACAAAGCTCAGTCAGTCAAAGCAGAAGCCACATCCAGAGAAGAAAAGCTTTGCTTGGACATACTTTTCATTGATTATTAATAATTAACACTCCGAAATGTCTCAGTTTTCAGGAATCGTTTCACCTAATGTTCTGCTACAGTATGCACATATATGTGTATGTATATATGTATCTATGTAAATAGATATATAATTAGAGAAAAACGGGTATTCATTTGTTCTATTTGTTTCTATGCATCAATTGAATAGTTTCTGTCATGCTATTGTAGCTTGGGAGCATCCCACTGTTGGGTGTTACGTAGAGGAGAACCTACCCACGGAGAAGTGCCAATGAATTTATTAGGTCAGGATGATAGTATTTGCAATCATACAAGAAGCAAATTAAAAACAGTAGGGTTTAGAGACAACATCGAGGCCTGTGAGACAACATGGAAGCGGCAGAAAGGGGAATTTCTTCTACTGAATTTGCCATTACAGAAGTTGTAAGGTCTAATTGTATTTCTGTGAACACCACAGCTCCTGCAGTGGGAACATCTGACTAAACAATGTGCAAAATAAGCAATCATTTCACCTGCTGTTAAGATCGTGCATAATATGAAAGCAAATAAATCATTTTAGGATAGCTCTGCTACCCTTCATTGTACCTGAAAGTGATAATAAATAACTACTTGTCTCTGATGTACTAAGGGGAATGTGATCAGACAGCAGTCAGAACAAATACATTTAATAGATAACTTTAAATACAGTAAGTATTTTGAACTTTAAAATACATATTTCTTTGCTTGTGCGTGCAGAGCTGTTCATGTTCCCTGAAAGAGTGAAATGCATTTTACCAAGAATATGTCTCTTCTCTCCTAGATCACAGAAGTTTGTGGAGCCAAACGCGTGGGCTATTTTGGTCCTGCTCAGTTTTACATTGCTTTGAAGTTAATTGCGGCAGCGCAGTCAGGGTTCCCAGTACGGATTGAGAGCATTAAGAATGGTGAGTAGCAAATGTTGCTTTGCAGCACTCCGTGCTTGTTTTTCCCTGTCTTTAATCTTTGCAAGCTTTCGGTGGTGGTGAACTTCTAATTTGTCTGTGAAACCAGTGTATTTTGAGGATCTGAGGCTGGGTAGGAGGCGGTGTTACTTTCTCTAAGTGAAAAAATGGTAGAACATTGCACTGAATGATATGTGTGGCCAAGGTAGGATTGCAGCTCTGTCTTCTAAGGGGATTGCTGGGTGACAGCCGGTCAGTGCTGTAGGTGCACTTCCCTGCCACCTTTGGACTCTGGTCCCAAAGGCCTCTGAGTGGAAACCAGTAGCTGCTTCAGATGGAGGATCGTTTGGGAGCCATGATAAAGTAACACATTGTATCGGTAGGTATGGCAACGTATGGTAGATGTAATTTAGAAGAGCTTTGTTCTTCACAAGGTAATGGCAGTAACAGTAGGTGTACCATTTTGATGGAGATAAATGTTTCTTAAGAGGCAAATCAAACTCAAGTGGTGAAGAGAGAAAGCAGGTGCCTTTCAGCTGCAGAGCTGTCACAGTGACTTCACAGGGGGAGCTGGATCTTCTTGCTCTGGTTGTCCTTGCTCAGCCTTGGCAGGCTTCGGGCTGAGGATCAGGAGGGTTTCCACTTATGCAGCATTCTCTTGTGCTGTGCTCCTTTCTAAGGATGCCACTGCTGGTCTGAGAAAAAGCAAACTGAGTAAGAAACCTGAACTGAGGTGAGATATACTGTGTGTGTGTATGTGTTACAAGCACAGCAGCTGCGCATCATCTACCAATTTGAGTGAACAAGGGTGCTTGCAGCTTGCCTACTGATATCCTGCTTACTTACTCCTCAGAAATGCTTCCAGTGCTAATTGCATTTTCTCTTGAAATGTATTAGTGATTTTAGAGTGGGATGAGTAGCATGCACCAAACCTATATTGATTTCTTTTTCTTCCTCGTAGCAGTTGTAGGTGTGTAAATGATTATGGAGGTGATGCATGGTTTGATTTTGAACACTACGTTCTGTTAATTTTAGTTGTATTGATCTTCAGGTCTGACTGCACAAAAATAATAGTTTCTAATAACATTCCCCTAAATTAGTTATGAATTGTCTTAAAGATGCGTTTGCTTAGGTGTCACTCTTCTGCTCTGCAGAGCAGAGATGAAATGGTACCCCCATCTCCCTGGGCGCTGACCTGGTCTCTGAACCCCACCATTTTTAATTTGCTTTCTGTATGATGGGAGCACTGAGAATGCTGTCATCCCAACCTAATGAATTAATCAGTCACACAGTTTCTATGGGAAACTATTCTTTTTACTAAAGACAACACTTCCAAGTCAGGAAATGAGTTTGCCTTTTGCTGTAATAAGTGCGTAAGGCTTCTTTCTTTCTCTATGCATTAAGAGATAACGCGTAAATATGGCAAACATAGCTTTGTGTAACATTCTTTTAAGACATAAAGTAATCACAAGAGTTACACATTTATAGATGTTACAAAATACAAGTAGTTTTCTTTTACAGATAAACTTTTCACTGGTTTTACAGTATGGTACTGCTTCAAGGACTTTCAGTGTTCTGAGGTCCCAACTGAATGTTTCTCTCTTTTAATGAAGAATTGCCTCTGCCACGGTTCATGGCGCTGAAAAATGACAGCGAAGTACGCTATGGGACTCCAGCAGAGCTCCACGGGGTTAAATTTCAGGCTCCACACGCAACTCTGGAAAAAAATTCCTACAAAAGAACAGATGAAGGAGACAAACAGGTAATGGGCCTGTCTTCTTCAGGCTAGCGTATCATTGTGCATGCTGCATTTGGGTCCGGTCCTGGAAGTGATGACACTTGTGTGAATGTATGCAGTTTTGCAGCACTGTTCTGAATAAGAGCTCCTTATGTGTTAATAATCGCCATCAGGCCTGTGCTCTTGTTTTGATGATCCCTGAGGGAAATTTCTTTATGTGAGCATGTGTAAAACTATCAGTCCTGTAAGTTCTTCCAGTGTTGTTGTACTGAGTGTAGTACTATTTCTTGGAGAGGTCAAGGGAAGGAGGTGCAAACAGAAACCTCTCTGCTCAAGGAGGAATAAACAGGAAAATGAGGAATTTTTCATGGCGGGCGTGATCCTTAGTTGCTACAGAAACATTCAGTTGGAGAAGAGGTGCTGAAATGGGGGAGCTGGTTATTAGCCACTCTTTCTGGGGGGGATAAGCCACTGTATTTCCTTCCTTTCTAATCTCCTCCAGGGCTGGTCCAGAAAAAACTCTTTTTCTCTTGTCCTCAGTGAAACATCATCCCAGCTTCTCTTGTCCTAAACTGCCAGTTGACTCATGTTAAGCCTTCTGCAGATACTTCTTCGGGCATGTTTGGAAGAAGATTGTCCTGAACTGTTTTAAAGCTTTGCTATGCCATTACCATACTTCATCCTAGAAGGTTCAATACCAAATTCATCTTTTCTTTATTAGTGAGAATTTTCTTGGATATAGAGGGTCTGAGGAAATTGCAGTGTTTTCATCTTCTTTGTCCATCATGCTGTGTTTGGGCTGCTGTGCAGAATTACTTGGTTTTGTTGTTGTCTCAGGATTCCTTTCTGTGTTGGTGTGTTTTTGAAGCAGGAACCCAAGTCTCCACCAATGTCTCCGATCTGTTCACCTCCTGCTTCTCCGTCTACCTACCAGAGAATACCCTTAACTTATGGATATGGTAAATCAAGAAGTGGGCTGGAGCAGCAGCATGGAGGTAGGATAAAAGTAGGGATGTGCACACTGTGTTCAGTTATTCTTTTTCCTTTTCTCAGAAGCATCCAAGTTTCAAATGGAACTGACAGTCAGTGTAGAGATTTTAAAATTTAATTATACCCCTGTTTTGGAAAATGATCCAATCATCTCATTTTATTGTGCCTTAAAGCTTTTCTTTGTTCAATCCTGTCTTCTTGTTTACTTTCAGGTAGATTAGTTAGATTTATGTTTCACAGCTCACAGATGAATGCTCATACCTAGTCCCTGGCAAGACTGCCTGTGATATATCACAGTGGATATGTTTGTAAGTATTTTCAGAGTGTGTGCCCTGGTAACGGAGGACACTGAGAAGGAGGAGTTAGTGAACACTCTCATTGCTTCAGTCTTCATTGCTAAGACTGCCTCTCAGAAATTCCAGACTCTGGAGATAAAAGAGAGGGCCTAGCAAGGGGAAAACTTCCCCTTGGTCAAGGAGGATCTGTTCAGAGTCTGTCTAGGCAAACCTGACATGCACAAATCCATGGGCCCTGACAGGACGTGCCCATGAGTGCTGAGGGAGCTGGCAGAAGTGATTGCCAAGCTGCTCTCTATCATCATATTACTGGGTCTTGTTTTGTTCAACATCTATATCAGTGACCTGGATGAATGGACAGAGTGCACCCTCAGCAAGTTTGCTGACTGTATGAAAGTGGGAGGAGTGGCCAATGCACAAGAAGGCTGAGCTACCATTCAGTGAGACCTGAACAGACTGCTGGGCAGAGAGGAACCTTATGAAGTTCAATAAGGGGAAATGCAGAGTCCTACACCTGCGGAGGAATAACTTCGTGCATCTGTATGGGTTAGGAGCTGACCAGCTGGGAAGGAACCATGCAGAGAAGGACCTGGGTGTCTCGGTGGACAACAGGGTGACCATGAGCCAGCAGAGCTCATGATTTCAGTAGCTACTGTATTAATATTCAGATTTACAATGGACCTTCCTTTGCAGGAAATGATAATGATCTGTCTGATTTCATAACGGAAATTACAATGGGACATGAATATAAATACAGTCCAACAGCATAATGTAGACATAACAGATAAAAATAAGGCAATACAATGTTGTCCTTCCTTTAAACTAATTGGCAAAACTTTCTGGTTTTGGTCAGAGGATAGTGGAGCAGGAGCCAGTCTTTACAAAAGCCTGAGGTGTTCCTGTTAATAGTAGGATGTTTGTGCTCTCCTAATTGCAGCATCTGGTGACCAAGGTGGTGAAGATAGCAGGCACTGGTACATAGCACTCCTTTAGTTAGGAGTCCTTCAGCAATTGCTTTTGTTTACAAATGAGTGGAAAAAAACAGAGCTAATACAACATTTAGAAACTCCTTGCGGAACGTGTTCAACACTGTCAAATGGTCTTCACATGAAAATCATATTAGTGCTGAGTTGCAGGCATTCCATTTGTTGGTTAGGTAAATCACCATTCATTCAGAAACAGGACTTTTTCCCACCCCACCCTTAGCGTAACTGATCAAAACAGTAATGGATGACTTCTGAAATAAGCAATGTTAGTAAGGTTGCCTTCTGGTAGGACATGTTTTCCGCTCTGATGAATGAGATCAGTAGCAGCAGACACCCTGAAGACCGTAGCATAAAGAAGGAGAATGCCATCAAAGCTGCCCATGGTAGTGCTCTCTGCTGTTTTCTGGGATTTTTTTTTAGTCTCTGCCAACAGTATGGTTTTTGGGGATGATGGGGTGGAGTGCCTAGGAATCTGCTTATAGTAGTAACTTCAGTGAAACTTCTCATGGAATAAATCAGTATTTGTGCAAAATACATAACAACAGCGTCCAATCCAGGTATATCAACTTCTGAAACTAATAATTCAGCTGCTTCAGTTGGTAAAATCCTGGAGGAGTAGAGCACTATATGTATTTTTCAGAAAGCATTTGGGATTAAAATAAGGACGTAGATGTTTTCAGCTCAGCATTGGATGCCTTTCCAGAAAAAAATTCTTCAGCCAAATGCGTTCTCAGTGGAAGTAACTGAATAACATGTTAGGACCTGTGCTGTACCAAAGGGCTGGGCTAGATGACCTACTGATTCCTTCTGGCCTTTTAAATTAAGAACCTTCCAGTTTCCTGTGAGCACACAAGAGGATACACTTGAAAACAACAGCACTTGTGTATGTGTGTGAGGTAATAGCTTCACAGAAGCGATCTTAGTAAATATATTTTATACTGCATGCGTGATTCTGAAATTGGGACAGTGTGACTTAATGGTCAGCCTTTGCTCTGCATTCACCGATATCCGAATACCAGTGGATTTTACTCTTTTTTTTTCTGGGTAATTTTGAAGTTTTTCTTGCTTGCAAACACATAGCAGTGACCTTGTGCTTAGATCTCCTCTTGAAGTGCTTCTGTATATTTCCCAACTTCCTTCCTGTGTTTTTTTTTTTCTTTTTGTTGTCTTTTTTTTTCTTCTGAAATTAGAACTTAATTGTACAGGAATAAAAATAGATACCAATACAGGATAAGTCACTTAGGAGAGCGAGGGGTTTGGAAATGTAGTTTTTAAGCTCTTCCTGTGTTCAACAGTGTTAAGATTTCTTGGTCTCACTTTTCATCAAGATTCTTTTAAATTTTGTCTACCAAATGCTGACTGTCATTGTAGCAGTGTATTTTAAATGTTCCAGGAGCAAAAGTTTTCACCTCTGTAAGAGTTTGCAAGTGAGTTGCCTTTGCGTTTGCATGCTTGACCTATTTTTAAAACATTGTTCTTAAATGTGCCGTTATGTCACTGCTTACTATATTTACTGCAGTGGAATGCAAGTGACTTATCTTGACAAAAGAAGGAGCGATTGTTACTTTTCTAGACTAACTTTACTCCAAATAATGACAAGTGGTGAGTCACGTATTTTGATTTTCAACAGAAATCAGGGAAAGGGGGAAGAATAGCACATGGAAGATTAGTATATAGAACATTGGAGATTTACTGTTTGATAGCATTGTCAAAGCATATTGTTTTGCAGCTCAACTATTTCTTACTACTTGTAATGCTGTCTTCTGCTATATAAAGGTGTAAGTAAAGACAATATATAAATACATAAAGAGAATATATAGACATATATTTACACATTATTTATAATGTTTTCTGTTATCTACTAACATATAATGACAATTTCTATCAAAAACATCTAAAGACAAGCATGTAGCTGGCATTTTGTTGTTGAAGACTCAGTGTTCTTTGATACCATGTTACTAAGGTCACTGATACTTGCAGGATTTAATGTTTTACTTTTGGATTATCCTTTTATTTATGTACTCAATTTAAATGTCTGTAGCTCCCTATGAAGTCAGACACTCTACTCACCAGCAGGATGGATCATCATCGGGGAATTATGGGGCCAAACCTGCTCTCGCATGTTCAACTCTTAGTCGGGTAATGAATTATGTGTCTTTTCTTTAGCAATGTTACTGATAAAGCAATTGAGAAAATTGAAAAAGAACTCTGGCTTTAAAAAGTTAAAGCGCTTCCGTAGTATTTTTAGACAAGAGACTGAAGGGTGCTTTTTTAGTGTAAGAAAAAGGAAGTAGAAATTAAAATAAATGATCCAATTAAATTGCTGAAGCTAAGTGAAATGAGAAGCACCAAATAACGTAGAAAGGAAAACTAGACTGAGACTCTTCAAAAGTTAAAAATAATCATGGGGCTATCCTAGCAGAGGCAAAACATTTTAATTTGAAATATATGAGGTTTCACTGAGATTCCCGCTTGAGTTAGCGTGTCATCTGTAACACCTGCACAGAGGTCCAATATTGTGTGTATTTCTTTTTTTACCCCAGTTTATGACACGACAGCTCAAGCAGAATAAACAGATTTATGGTCATTTATTGTTCTTATGAGGTGGGTCCTATGTTTTCCTGCTCGTTGCAAAAGCAGATTTTTCTGATGTTCCAGTAAGCCTGCTGTACATTTCTTATGCAAACAGAGTTTGCCCTGAGGGGGCACAGAGCTCTCCCAAGGGGGAGCTTTTCCTAAATAAATGCAACTCGGGGACTTTGTAGCTTTTCCATAGTGTTTAGCATCCCATAATAAAATGTCACCAAAGCTTCAGGGAAAGATCTAGAGATAATGGCGTATAATTTGTGCAAACTGGAAATGAAATTGAGTGCATTTGTGCGGTACTTTGAAATGAAAATTAATTTACAACTTTATGAAGTTGCCTGTTTCAGGGATCTTTTGATGTATTTCAGAACCAGTATTTTGCTTTGATTCTTAAATTGAGTGATGTCTGTCAGAGAGAGGGTTTTGGAGGTGATTGGCACCTGGTTGTTCGTTCTTACCCCCTCTCTCTTTATGAGTGCTGTCATCCAGACCTAAAGCATCTTGAACCCAAAGTCATTTCAGTTCAACAAATGCCCTAATTATATTGGCAGCCCTCTTCTAGAGTCAATCAGAAAAGCGTGTAAATAAAGGAATACAACATCCTCTAGAATATTCTTTTTCCCCAAGTTGTGGTTTTTACTCAAACTGTGGGAAATGATAGAAAATTAAGGAGATCCCTGTGGGCTTGCAAATCTGAGTGAAGTGTATATCGAATTACCTTGGGTGAGCTGTGGATCCAGAGACAGACCAGCTCTGTAGATACAGTCTCTTTCCAAGGCTAAATAGTTTCTTAGCAGAGCAAAAAAGTCAGGCACTGCACTACACTGCACAGGTATAGATGTAGGTCTGTTACTAGCCCCATTTTAGATATATGGTGTTCAGTTCAAGATTGTAATGCATGGCTGAAACCCCAGAGTGAATCCAGAGGTGGTAAGGGATGACTTAGACTTTATTGTGGTCAGCACTAGTAAGATTTTGTTTTTCTTTTAGCTTTGGTAATGTAAAACTTCCTTTAATTGCCTAGATAAAGTATTAGCCTCAGTGTTAAAAGTAACGAGACAGTAATCAATGTGGCCATTTCTACTTTTCATCTTTCTGAAATACCTGTCTGTTCCCAGAACAGCATGAATCTGGTCTGTTGAGGTTCTCAGAGCCCTGCCTGGCCCTCTCAGCTGATGCCAGTGACTCTCCTCTCAGTCTCTTTCAGTGGAGCGGGAGCAGCCGGACAGCAGTGCCCATTACTCAGATGACCCTTGGAGGATAACTGAGGAGCAGCGAGACTACTATGTCAACCAGTTCAAGTCCCTGCAGCCCGATCTGAACTCCTTTATTTCAGGTAATTTTTACCAAAACACCTCCACTTTGAGTAGGGGAACCAGGTTGAGAGATGCGAAGTATTAAGTAGTTGAATTAATTGTTTTCTCTTTAATGAGCTTATGAACAGGAGTTCATTGTGATGTATTTTTAAAGGCAGGCAACTTAAAGAACAGATCAATACTGTGGGCATTATGTTTTTTTCCTAAATATGGATGTTAATTCTTCCAGAACTGATTCTGTTCTAAAGGGTAGCCATTTGAAAAGCAAAATGCATCATACCTCCTTCAGTTTTGCAGATACTTTTCAATATTGCAGGTCTCTTTCCCCTTCGTTTTAGTCCCTGCAAGTTTACTTTGCCATCAGAGGATCAGGCAAGGCTTTTTTCTCTCCCTCGTGCATCTTCCATAGAAATCCAAACAGTGCTTTTTAATACACGTCTGCACTCCTGTTGTCCTGTTTCACGGGTGTTATTGTTGGAAGCAGTAACAGTACACATCGTGTTTTTGTCCTTGGTTAAGCTGCTTGCAGAGCTAAGGGGAAAAAGACGTAAAAAAATTGTGACTTCACACAAAAACAAGGTGGTTACCTATTTCCAGTGCATGATTTGAAACCTTTGAGAGAATATGCACACTTGCTGCTCAGACTTGAGGCAACACTAAATGTTTGGTCCTGATTTGGAGAAAATACCTCTAAGGAGAAGCACTGTGGTTTGGTGAAAATTAAGATGAGCTAATATTCTGAGGGTATGTATTTGTAGATCACACTTGCAGTGTTTATTGAGCTGAAAACTCTGTAGGCTTGGGCTTAACTTTCTCAACAGAATAGCTTCCATATGATGAAAGTTAAGCATGTGTTTAATTGACCTGTGTGTCAAGCCTGAGGGTATATGACTCTGAGGGACTGAAATTTTGACCTTGAGGTGGTTAAAAGCAAATGCTAGAGAGCACATACATAGTATAGTTGTAGTAACAGCATAATGAGATTGTGTTTCCATCCTGAATGGGAGGATCAGGGTGAGAGCCTGTGAGAGGCTCCCCTGTAGGTACTGACAGTCTGTCAAAGAAGTTGCAGTGTTTACAGTGAGGACGTTTTTCTGAGTCCAGCTGTACTGCTGTTCTTCAGCATCACCTGGGATTCAGCATCCTTGGATGGAGCCAAAGGTTTGAATGAATGAATTGTCTGGATGAGCTGCTACGAGATGTGGTTTAGTAGCTTAGTGGGTAGTAATGGTTATAGGAGGACAGTTGGACTAGATGATCTTGTAGGTCCTTTCCAACCTTGTGATTCTGTGATGAATTACCTGGTGCTGACAGAAATTAATGCTTTTGCAATACTTTTCCTCAATTAAGTTTCTTTTGTATAATGTACTCAGGAGAGAAAATGGTTGTTCAACTATACTGCATTTCCTTGCACAGCTATATACATCTGTGACTGTGTACATGTGTATACTCATACAGAGTTTCTCAGGGAGCTCTGCATTTTTATTTATGTTGAGGAAGACTCTCAGACAGTCCTTACACATCCAGACTTATTGTTTATAAGTGATAAATTCGAGCTTCCCACAACGTCTTAAAATAATTAAGCTGTAAAAATCTTTGTTGTGGGGTGATACAGGTGCTAGAAATTTGTTCAGGCTTAGGAATTTATTTAAGAAATCTATCATATGAAAATCCATTGGTAGTTACTGAATATTTCAATCCTAGTCCTGGTCAGTGCTTGAGGGGATATTCTGGAGCTGTACTATTACATGGCTTTGTCATGGTCTTGTCCTCCTCTCTTGACATCTGGCTCCATAGATGACATGCTGTGCTAGCTGTATCTTGACCTGTCCTAGTTATAGTCTTTCTCACGCACTGCAGTGGGTGATCTGACCTGAATGCATGAAGAAAAAAGGGTAGAATTGTGTGTTACTTTACATTCTGTAAAATATCAACGTAGGTCTTGTAAGCCTGCATCCTGGCAGGGCTTCGAGAACACAGAGGACTTGTGCTGCCCTGGTAACAATATGCCCATGTGCTTATTTCACATTTGGGCCATTCAAGGTGATGCTGTGGTTGAAGCAGCAATTTGGGAGAATAGCAGACATGCAGCACTGCACTGCCATGCACGTGACTTCTGAATGAGGCAGAGCTGTTTGTGTCTGTTATTTCATCCTTGGTGACATAGTAATGTGTTAGTTATAATCACTATCACTGAAGCATTTTTTCTTTTATCTATTTTTCCTATGTGGAGGGAATGGGGAAATGAGGTCAACAGCTCTGTCTGGATTTCTCTGTCACAAATGGTCCAACAGCTACATTAGGATGCATTTAATCCTAGTGCCTCCTGAACATACAGTAACCAGCTGCTTCTGATGCAGCAGCCTGGGCCAAATGTAAACAACTGGAGAATTAATTTCTAGCAGTTGATCAGGCATGGTTTCCCAACAGGTTCCGTGGCAAAGAATTTCTTCACGAAATCAAAGCTGCCCATCCCAGAGCTTTCTCACATCTGGTAAGTACTGTAGTAGCATTTGGGATGTGTATCCTGTTTTTCAAAAGATACTTAATTGAAGAATTCTTTTTGAATTAAAAAAAGTGTCTTCAATTCTAATTATCACTCTTATCTCCAGATTCACTCTCAGGCCCACGCAGCAGGGTGCTCATTGATCTTCCTGACACGCTTCTTTTCTGCAGGGATGTTTGCCTGCTCAGCAGGACGGGGAAGGCTTGAAGAGCAGTGTAACAGAGCTGTTCCTAAGTGTGCTGTAAGGAACATCATTAGCTCAACAAACTGACATTTTTCATGAAACGATATAGAGAAAGGCACATTTGGAATGTTTTAGATGTGTTGTTGGCTTTATGGTTCCGGCTTTGTTTTGTCAGATGAGGCCTAATTAATGCCTAGTTTTTAATAAGTACAACTACATAATTCATCAATGCTTTTCTAATGAAGCAGCACACTTCCTTTTAATGAGCTTATTTAGAAACAATTGCAGATGGAACTGTACATGATAAAATTTGACAAGAATTCTGTAATTTTTTCATAAACAATGTGGTGCTTTGTAATTCAGTGTCTTCCTTGCATCCATGCAGGTAGGAAAACTGTTTTAAATGTTGTTCAAAAATGCTGATGAGTTTTTACTTTATATATGCTTTTGTGAGGATAGATATGAAGAAAAGCTTGCAAGAGCCGAAACATATATTGGGGTCCAAGAATATGTCTGGAATTTTTTCAAAGCAGATTGTAAATCAAGAAAATAAAAGGAAAATAAAAAATCGACAACACTACAAAGCTGCTTGTAGAAGAGAAGGCTCTGGGGAGGCCTCATTGTGGCCTTCCAGTATTTGAAAGGGACGTATAAACAGGAGGGAGTATGACTGTTTACATAGGTGGATAGTGATAAGACAAGGGGGAACAGTTTTAAATTGAGACAGGGGAAATTTAGGTTAGATATTAGGAGGAAGTTTTACACTCAGAGAGTGTTGACACACTGGAACAGGTTGCCCAAGGAGGTCGTGGATGCCCCATCCCTGGAGGCATTCAAGGCCAGGCTGGATGTGGCTCTGGGCAGCTTGGTCTGGTGGTTGGCAACTCTGCACATAGCAGGGGGGTTGAAACTAGATGATCTTTAAGGTCCTTTTCAACCCAGGCCATTCTATTATTCTATGAAAAAAACAACAGAAACACAACCAGAAATGCATTCTGTTAGGGGAAGTCAATATTTGAATTTGAAGTAAAGATTATGTAAGAAGAATGGATTAAACCAGTACGTTAATAAAACACATTCTATTTGTGTTGCTCACGTAAGTTGTTCTCTGCGCAGAATTCAAAGAAAGCTTTCCTTTCTAGTGGATAATTATAATTTTGTAGTGATTTATCAATTATGCTACTGTGTTGAACATATGGGATGTTTCAGTCTTTGCCACTATGACCTCAGCAGCTTGAAAAATACTTGCTATTTTCAAAGTGTCAAAAGTTATATGTTTATTTATTTTAGTCACTGTGTTAATAGTAAGATACTACTTACTTCTGGCAGAGGAGTTAATTTATGAAATTGAATTCTTGAATATCTGAAGCCCAGTTTTATTGTTTTATAAGCATTCAAGAGTTAAAGATACAAGAAATTTAATGAGCAGTTAACAGTAATATTTGGACATGTCAAGAACTTTAATTTACCTATTTTCTTGAGGCTAGTCAGCATTGTTGATTAAACATTTACTGAAGTCTGTTTTTAACTTTGCTTGAACTGGCTTAAGATCCTGCATGAGTTAGTCAAAACTGCTTTCAACCATTAGAAAGTTGATTTCACCCTTAGAAATGCAAGGTATTTGCAAGGGCTGCTCCAAAAATAATGCTTCCTATTTTGTTATGTTGGCCCATGATGTCAGAGGCGCATGTTGGCTTTAAAATAAATGAGGAGATATTTAGACTAGACATTACAAGCTAATTCTTTACTCAGAAGGTGGTAAGGCACTGGCACAGCTGCCCAGAGAAGCTGTGGTGCCCCATCCCTGGACGAGCTCAAGGCCAGGTTGGATGAGGCCCTGGGCAGCCTGAGCTGGTGGGGGACAGCCCTGCCCATGGCAGGGGTTGGGGCTGGGTGGGCTTTGAGGTCCCTTCTAACCCTTCTGTGGTCCTAGGAATTTTAATAGTTACAATCAAGTAGAAAAAACGGTGATTGTCCTCTATCAAAATACCTGTTTTCAAAGCTTAATTTCTCCGTCCCCTGTGATTGCATGTGTATGCTTCCCTGAGGTGATGGCTTGGTAAACA
>JAOWBP010051811.1:0-14523 GCA_028571105.1 Tragopan temminckii | reverse complement strand
ATAATTAAAACATCAAATTCAAATAATCTGAGTTCAACACATTTTGTGTGGTTGCATTTAAAATTAGTAAGCTCTTTCTCAACTCTCCAGTTTTCTCTCTGGTTGCAGAAGCAGACTATTGTAAAATCAGTGATTTACACCTATTTTATGGTTCTAATTTTGCCCAATGAAGGATATTACAAAACAGTAATATCCAATTGTTAGCCAATATAGCTTGTAATTATGAATGTGTGTGTATGGGAGAATGTTATTACTGAGCCAGATTTCTTATTTATTTCATACCTATGATTGCTGCTGACTGTGTTGTTTTGATGAGGGGTAAGGTGCTGTCATAAGCTTCTTTGGGAACATAGACTGAGCGGTCTTTGAGTTTGTTCTTCTTCAAGATCCTATGCAATTCATTCAGCACTCCTACCCACTTGCTTTTTTCATTCTCACCGTCTGTTAGAATCAGGATTGAACACTTATTACTGGTTGCAGAGAGTTGGGAAGCTGTGACCTGAAAAAATTTTAAATATATATTTTAAATCTTAAGCAATAAAAGATTTCATCCTGATCATTTATACAAGGATATCAAATGCATTTAGATGCTCCTTCAATTAGCTGTCTGAGCTAAGAATGCAAAAAATTTAGCCTTACTTAATAGAAAAACTCTATCACAGAAAAAGCTAATGTGAATAACTCAGCAAAATCTGAAAACTTTGTTTTTTTTTTAAACGCATTTATACTCATTTTGCAATTTGGAAACACTCACCCTGAATCAGACAGACATCTGTTCATCTCAGTAATTGTATAACGTAGAGCATTTCTTAAAAGCATACCATATTTTTCGAACGACAATAGTTTTCACTGTTAATTAATGCAATAGGAATGGTATATACATAAGAATGATTTATGAAATTTTTCATGTACTTGGTACAACTGTAACAGATAAAAGTGAAAGCTACTTTGGGATATTTATCTCCTCTCAGCATGCAGAGCAATGAACAGTCTGAAAGCAGGAAAGTCAAGGAGTAGAATACAGTGGTGCAGTAAAGAAATGATACAGGAATTAATTAGACACCAAAGATTTTTCACTGAGGTCAAATCTTCAATTAAATATCCAGAACAGTAATAGAAAAAGTCAATGATGGCAAAATCCTCTGATACCATGTAAATGACAGATTTTTATGAATATGTTACACTGGGTTTCTGTAATAACTACCTGATGAGGCAGTTATGAGATCCAGTGCTCATATACCAAGAATTAATATATAATAAAGGCTTCAGGAGTAATTCAACAAATCAAACTGAGAAGCAGAAAGCAACTCTGGGAAATGAAAATGTAGAAAATCATGAACAAAAGAATTCCAAATGAGGAACAGAAAGCTTGTAAGACATAGGTCTTAATGAGAAGATTAGAAAAAAAATAAAACTGTGTAAAATGGAGATGGATGCCAGTCTAAATGTATCAGTGCTATTTTACCATGAAAAATGTATGATACTTATGGATACAAGTACAGAGCTTTATGCATTGCTGCAGCCATGAATACCAGACAGCCAGAAACTGCAGAAGTTAAACATTAGTAAGCACTCTGTGAATGCACATCGCACATCACAGAGTGAAATCCTCTCCTTATGGGTTAAGAAGTTCAAGACATACATACTTACTCTAAAGATACAGGGGATATCTTTTCGATTTGCATGGATGACATCCGAAGCCAAGACAGAACTCACTGAGAATTCTTCATCCCTTGTGGAGACCATAAACATTATTGCAAAAGAGTTAAACAGAGTCAAATCTGTATATTTGTTGTTGTGTGTTTTTTTTAAATTTAATTTCCATAGTACCGATAACCTTGATTTGCTAAGGGCACAAGAAGATGGTACTGAGATCTAACTTTTAAAGTCACTGCAATTTTCCCTGTTATCTGTAGATGAAACTCAGAAATGCATTGCTACATAACTAATTCCTGGTATACGCTGAGAGAAAAAAATCTACTCCAGATACTTGTTTCTGTGTCCGTTTAAATTTAAAACTTTTCAAAAATCAAACTATAAAGAAGACAGTGAAGTAAGAACATCCTTCCAAGTATTTCATAAAAATCCAAACACCCTAGAAGTTTTAATGTATTCAATTATAGCTTACATGTCCTCAACCCTCAGTGACATCAGTAGTACTTCAATAATGCTGAAAGATGAACAAGATACAAATCCTTCTGCATAAAAAGTTATACTAATTTTAACCACAAAGATCAATCTGCCTTCAAAAACTCTATCCAACCTGAAAAGAATATAATTATCTTCTTTACTCATTCCAGATTTTCTACACAGCTCAGGAGATGAAATGTAGTACATGAAGTAGTAATGAAGGCTGAATTGCCACCCCCCACTCCCACGGCAAGCTCCCACTCAGCACCAAAAAGCTTACCTCATGTCTATGACCTGACTCACTACCACACTTGGCTGGGATGCTTTTCCTTCTGCTATATCATACAGGAAGAGTTTAAAATCACAGATTACTGCCAGCGCTCTCTGCCAACCTTTCTTTACACCAGCAGGTTTTGGTACCTATAGCAAAATAAATTCGGATCACCTCTCTGTAACTTTGTGTGCAAAGATCAAACTTAAGTACAAAAATCACAGGATCATAGGTTGGAAGGGACATTAAAAACCATTGATGTCCAAGCCCCTCCTGTGGGCAAGGTTGTCAACCTCTAGACCAGGCTGTCCAGAGCCCCGTCCAACCTGGCCTGAAATGCCTCCTCAAAAATTGCAGTTTAATTCCCACTCCAGAAAGCAAAAAATTTAACCGAAGTGTCCCAATTGCAGCCACCTGATACTTACTCGGACATGTCCTTCGTAAGCTGTTCCTATGCCTTTCTGAGGATCTATTCCCAAAGGGCCCTTAGTCTGTTCAGGAGGGATTGGACATACTGCAGGGGCCTTGTCTGCACAGGTCACATGGCAGGAGAATCCACACACTTGTGAGGAGGAAAAGGAACAAATGGATTTAATGGTTATTTCCTGCAATGCAAAAGCTATGATAATGATGACAACACTTCCTTTTTTTTTTTTTTTTTTGCTAACAACCAAATATTTGTACTGAACTTTGCTACACTGAGACAGAAATGTAAGTTTGTGCACGTGGTCCGATATGATCTGAATTCAGAGCTGTACAGTTTCAGAGCTGTATGGCTACAGTCTGGTTTCATTCAAGTAAGAAAAATTAGAAGCTCATATTGAAATAATTTCCCTATGATTTTTTTTCCAGGCCCATTTCTACTAGTAAACAAAAAGCTGGCAACTCTACTAAGTGATGTGTGTTATTCTGTGAATATACAAACCTAGAATAAATCAGTCCTAGAAAGAAACAAAATTGGTACTAAGTGGAAAAACTCCCTTACACAATGACCTCACAAAAACAAGGCTTCTGTCAGCACACTTAACCACTGACTGTGGCCCCTTATTGCTATTTTAAATAAATGCAACTTAACTCTTCTGCCACTAACCAGAATTAGTATTTTACCAGATAACTTGGTAATCTTTTACACGAGATATTCAAAGTGTTTGACTTCCACTATTAGAAGATGCCAGCATATGTATATATTCGATTATTCAAAATGTGAATAGAAGACACCTGCACTATCGCATCACAACATTCATTGAACAATCTGCATCTGTATGAAGATCAGTTCCCATTTCCTGCCTTACTTACCTTCACAAGTGCAGCCCTGTCTTATTAAACCAACCATCAGAGATGTGCACTGATTGCATTTTGTTGGAGTACTAAATGATTTCACTACAAACTGGTGGGCTTTAGGCTGTGAAACAAGCAGAAAAGGATGTTAGTACCTGCAATGCTTCTGAAGAACAGTTATTTTTTCACAGACATAAGGGTGTTTGCTGAAGTGAGATCTGAGCTCATAGCACAGGCTGCAAATACCTCTTATCGAGGCTTGTTACTAACAACTTAAACCATCCTCTGTAAACAAAGCCATCGAAGACGGGCATTCTGGACAAGGTATGTAATGGTCTCAAATAAGAGAATTGTGCAGGTTACCTTAATAGGCAGGTATTCTAAAATTTTATTCACTTTCCTGCTTTTCACGTATCACAGATAAGGGCTCCAACTTCATACTTAATAACAGTTATACTGTTAGAATGGAAGCTTTCTGCCTACAGACAGCTTTCTTATTTTGAAACTTGCAGGGAAACAGTACTTAGCCTTAAAAATCAATGCTATCAAAGTAAGAAGGTTCTACAGGTAATATAATAAGTAAGAAAAACAATCATTACTTACTGTTCAAGCAAAACATTCGCAAAAATAAAATGATGTGCACAGTTAAGTCTGTTTTGTATGATTCCATGTGCACACAGAATATTTTTAATCACTCTATTAAGATGTTGTCAACAGGCCAACTGCAAATTAACTTCAACAACTGACATAAAATCAGCATTTATGCAGGCAAAAGCCAGAAAACAGAAAAAATTAAATTCCTTCTCCCAGTGCTGCAGTGCTGACTGTAGTGCTCACTCTATGTTGCTTACCAAAAAATTCCCCCAAATCTATGGTTTCATTTTAGGCTCAGTCTTTGCCCTTTTGCAATATAATTTTCTAAGGCCAGTCTTCAGGCCAATCTGAGACTGTCCCATTGTGACATGGGTTTTACTGTATGCAGAGGATAGAGGCAGATTAGTCACATAGATGCTGGAAAACAGTCTCCCTAGGAAATCTTTTTTCCTTTCATATTCTGGTTCATTTATGTCTTTCAAAAGTTCAAACTTGTAACTGAATATATGAACATATTGATAATTAATATCAATGTGTAATATAATCAAATATAATAATCAAATGGCTGTGTGTTGTTACGCTAGAATGCCTACTATAACTTGTCAACACCACATAACATAAGAATCGTGCTGTTAAATTTTAGAAAGCAATCAGCTTCTGCACTAAGAGAGCTCCCTCGAGATTCCTGAAGATGTAGCCCAGGGGTGACATTTTTTCCCTTACAATACAAAACTCATGGACACATGACTGAATACCTTTGGTGCAGAGAGTCCCGATCCAATATATGCTGATCGCATGGTTGGTGTGTGAATTGATCGAGGAGGATGATCTGTAACCTGAATTAGTCCCCCAAAAAATCAAAATGACATCAAATACACACTATCAAAGGCTGCTTGAATAAAATAAAAAGATTACAATCTGCCATCCACTCCATCCCCAGATACACAAGCAAAGAAACCAAACCGACAAAGAAAGTATGGACACAGGAATACAAATGTTATTTGTCATTAAGAAGATGTGTGATTTTCATTTCTTAAATGTCTAAAATTATTTTGCATAATCTCCATTTGATTATTTTCTAGCAGAAAATAATCAGCAAATTTAATATTTTAAGAGGAAAAGGGGATACTTTATTACAGTTGCAGAGACTTGCCAATATTTTGTATTGGTAAGACTTTCAGCAAGGCTCCATAGCATGCTCTTACGAAGTGCAATATGACATTAACTTTGCACAAATATTTTTAAAGTATTCATAGCTAAGAATACATTATGAAGAGAGATTGTACCTAGTAACTGATTTTATAGTCCCCATCCTCAATCAACTAACCAGATGTAAAAGGTCCCCTAAATACAGCTCACTGCTCGTGCAGCAGAAGGCTATTTACAAGGTCCTAAACAGTCTCTGCAGAATGATGAGTTTAGTTTTAAACAAAAAGGCTTGCTAGAGCAATTTTTGTATGAGTACTCCTTAAACAAAAAAAAAGTCAACTCCCAGTACCTCGATTGGTTCGATTTCACTAGCTGTGGAAGGAGATCTTGATCTTGAATGGAGGTGAGACTTGCTATCTTCATCCCGTGACGGCGTATTGGATAACGTGAAGTTCTCAACTGAATCAATCTAGGAGAATAATTCCAAAGGGAAAAAAAAAAAAAAAAAGAAAAAAAAAAATCAAAGGCATCACTAAAACAGAATTCTTGACTCTTACCAAAATAAGATAAGGAAGCAGTAGAATTCCTAAGAGAGAACTGAGAGAGAAAAATTCAGTTTTAAGCAAATTCTTAATCAAGCTACAAAATTACAACAAAAATTACTAACTATGAATACATTATGGTTTCGTTTGAAAGGTGAACACATGCATAAGAACTGCTAGTTCAAGGGCCTGATAAATACTCAAGGAGATTTGTAATTCATCACTTTTAAAGAATATTTCCTAATTGCAACTTTTTTTGTCAATCAGTAAGAGAGATCTGTTAGGAGTGAATTCCCATATAGCCTATGAAAATCACTGCAACCGTATTTAGAATAAAATTAGGAGAAAAAGTAGAGCAAATAATGCATCTCCTTAAATCAGTGCTTCACGGAGAATTGAGGTTTTTTGTACTCCATCTGAACTACAAAAAAAGGAAAGTAACTTTATTAGGAATATAATTTCTTCAGTGGGCTGTTTTCCTAGACTTTGATATACAATGAAACTAAGCCAAACACAGAATTATACTGACAGTGTAGTATGCATCTTCCTCTGAAAGTAATGCCTCTTATTTATTTCCATGGAAGCCACAACAGATACAAAGAGCACAATAATGCTGTTTGATAGAGCAAATGCTCAGCTACAAAAGACTCTTTCAGCAGTCAGCACTATCAGCTCTGCATTTTCATCAGCAATGCACAAGACTCTACATGCCGTGCTTGTAAAAATCTGCATTGGCAGAGGTGACCTCTACTGTCACTGCCACCACCACCCACAGCCTCACTGTGCTCACATCCATTGTTGGGTCTCCATAAACATTCAGCAAGCATTGATGAATGTCAGTGGGTGTCATTTTTTTCTGCACGATGGAATTCAAGGACACCCCTTTGCCCCATGCACACTTCCATGTCAGATGCCGATTCGTCACTCTGCCCCTCTGCTGCCATCTGTTGCACAGCAACAAAATGTAATGGAATATTGATGGGAAGGTTCAACCTCTGCTGCCATCCCACCAACATCTGCCTCTGACATGGTGGACCAACATAATAAAATAGGAGACATTACTTTTGGAGCAGCCCTCATATGAATATGATTTGATGTCTTATAAAACAAGTCGTCTTTAAGAGAATGCAAAATTCTTCATTGAAAATATGACATTTCCACATCAAAGTTTTCTTTGTTAATTTCAATTTTAAGATTAAAGTGAAATGAGGATGCTTTCCTCTCCTACTAATAAAACTAAAAGCTGGTGGCCTACAGATGGCTCCACTACCTGTTGGGCTTTTCTGGAGCAACATTATCAACTGTGAATCATTGCTAAGGATTTGGCTACCTTGCACACAAAATAAAATCTGCAGCAACTTTTACAGATATATTTGAATATCCCAATTTTTTTCTCTCATTTGTCACTGACATCACAATAGGAATTCCACAAACTTTACTGCTTTGTGTGTATAAAACATAATGCCAAGCCAATCTTATACATGCATATACTGTTCTCAAGAAATTTAGTCATGGTAGTGAACAGGTGCAGATGAAGCTCTCTTGTTGTTTGTTTGTTTGTTTTTGTTTGTTTATTTTTCAACTGTAGTGAGTTAAGTTTAATGGATTCTCTGTCATAGCCTTCAAAAAAAAAAAAAAGGCTCATCAGCTTAATCAACATAGGTATACTAAGATGCATCTTCTTTCTGTAACGAGAACAGACTTTCTCACCATGCAATACACCTGTTTTCTACACACAGATCATATATTTCAAGCACTGAGGCAAAAAATAGCAGTAAAGCAAACATTCTGAACTCAGATTTATCAGAAGCAAATTATAATTGGAAGTTTTACACAGTATCAGAAGCACTTGTAAATCCTTAGACACATTGAGTTGTTTTAAGTGCTTTAAACTTCTTTTTTTTTAATAAATAAAGGCTAAATACGTGATAATGTGACATGTACTTGAAGACTGTTTAACCTCAAAAAACCGAGCTACTTCTTAACAGCCTTATTTAAAAAATAAACCCAATGAGTAACCATGGGAAAATTTTTCATAGCAAGAAGCAGATGTTCCTTGTCTTCTGTAAGTTAAGTCCAGAGATCATATCTATAATTGTATAAACATTTCCACATACTCAGAAGGTTTTCCCTTCAAAGTAGCATCTGCATACCAAACAATTTTCATGGTGTCTGTTAAAAACTTTGGTACCAGGATAATATAAATGATGGAACTGTTCTGGAATGTCCTACAAAGCCTTTGTGGTGCAAAAACAACTGCTGAACTAGTTACAAATCTATTTTTACTTTGCTTATGAACATAAAAAGCCCACAAAACAGATAGAACTTGATCTACCGTTACTGAGTTTGAAGGGAATTTAACCACCAACTTCACTGTAGAAACAGAGCCCTAAGCTGTATTGCTGCAGTAATCTTCAGGTTCCTTACTTCAAGGAGAAGAAAGTTACAGAAACAACTGAACTCAACTCAAGTGGCTCATATTAACATCACTAAAATTATTTTTAAACCAAGCCATCCGATTAGGAAAACAACATTTCAGATCAAATTGTAATAGCCTTGTTTGCTTCCACCACTCTGTGTTTAGTGGTCTACACAGTGTCACCTGTGAAGGCCTGAGCCAAAGTTGGCCACTGTTTAAACACATCTGAACCGGAGCCATAGTAGGCAAAAGCAAGCAGTTACTGTAAGCTTGCCCTGAATACAGAGATGTGTGCTTTGATTTACATATGTAAGGTAACTATTGGAGCTGTGGGTATCATAGTTTACTGAAAATTCATTATAAATGCTGTCTATAATTTCCTGTTCCTATTATCTTCTAAACATAAAAGAATCAAAAGAAGCAACGTGAGTTCAAAATGTGCACAGCATACCTAGTACCAAAGCAGTCTGACAAAGCATGGACAACACCATGTTTGGAATTCCACTTTGTGTTTTGAAACACCATAGCTTAACAGACTATAACACATACAACTCTGTTTTCCTTGTATGAATTTGTCCTGTCCTTTTCAACACTCAGTTTCCCTCTTCCTATTTATCTCTGTGCTATTTTCAATCACTTGCTATGATAGGCCTTTTGAATGCCAAAATCTATCTTCTGTAGGAAATTCCTATAATCCTACACACACCCTCTTCAAACAGGCCCTCATTTGTCATGTTCTCATCCTGCTTATTTGACATCTCTCATCCTGCAGCAACCTGAACAGCTCTCACAATGAACTTCCACACTGAGATGAAAAAGTAGACAAAGCTACAATGATATTTTGCTCATGGAAGTATTACCAAATCAAATTATCCAAAAGCTTTTAGTCCAGGGCTGTAAAACAACAAAAAGCACAGCAGCAGCAGCAGCAGCAGCAGCAGCAAAGAGCAGCAGCAGCACAAGACATGCAGACGATCCATACATTAAACAAAGGCATGTACAAGACAGGCAAAAAATAAAGGGCCACATAGAGTAAGACAGCCTCTTACACGTCTGCCTTTGTTAGCTGGAATACAGGAAGGAGAGCGCTTTAACAAAGAAAGGAGGAGAATATGTTACAAAACCAGTGACACGGAAATCAGCTCAATATTCACTGCTGTATGTTTGCAGATGTAGTTTTCAGACACACACAGACATGTTCATTTTTAAAAGTATTTTCAAAACAGTATTCTGGGGCAACAAGAGGAAAGAAACATCACAAAAAGGAACAGTTATTTTAAAGTTTGCATCTTTACACAGGACAGTAACAGTGAAACCGTAGGCTACGTTACACCACAGAAGCACAACCTGTAGTCAGTATATCTCTGTGTTCTGAACAAGATGAATAAGACAATCTCTTGGAGGTGCAATATATCCAATTTAAAGTATCATTAAGGATTATTCTAAACTTAATTATGAATGTGCAGGTACAGTCAGAGCACTCTACTGGACTATTTAAAAATAAAAATTGAGAACATGACTTATTCTGCTGTTATTTACAAAGTTAAGATTTGTTTAGTTTAACTAAAACCCACAGGAAGATTTAAGAAAGCTATTTTTAATTCATAATGTGTTACCACAGGAAAAAAATAATCTTTTACAGCAAGTGAAAAAAAAAAAAAAGATTTTGTCAAGGGTAAATGGAATTCCATTTTACTGTTACTAAATAACAACTGACTCAACTTTAAACAAAACAACTTGATTGCTTCCATTAGCTGATGAGATACATAAAGATCAACCTTTATAAAAAATAAAACAAGCTCAAAACCCACTGCTCAGCAGTGCCATTATCAGACACTTCCAGGGAACACAGTAGACTTCAGACCTACATGACATTACCAAAAGCCTGCAACATACAAGGCAACAGGGGTGAAGATTTAGAAGAAAGTACAGCAGAATCACTGAGGGTGACTGCCCTCCCACCAAAATCTGAAACCACAGACAGCAAAACCTATTCCTACTCCTCTTCACACTCTCCCATGCACACTGCAGAAACAAGGATCATTTCTGGACATGTTAGATTCCGCAACCATGAAGATTTCAGCACTAGCTCTGTAGATCTGACCAAGTATTGAGGATTTAAGGAGGAACAGCTGGAAGCAGTAGTGACTGTTACTCGGAGTACCGAGCTACTCGTTTTCTTGCTCGGCACCTGCAGGCTACAGAGACAGTGAGATATCTATTTTTTAATTCTCTCCAGAGGAAACAGACAGATATTGTTTTCCTCACTGACAATTAGCATTTACTGCAATCATTCTCAGCGGATAAACAACTACACTATTTGGATGGCAGACACAGAATATGTTACCCACCTAATAAATGTCAAATATAACCAGCAAGTCAAAATCAGCACTGCTTACAACCTGTCATTTTGTAATGAAGCACAGAGGGTGGAGGAACATTGCAGGCCATTGTTAATATTTACTTTGGGATCCTGATTACAGAAGAGGCTTTCCTGAAAACCTTCCCATATTGAGTCTAACCTAAGGACTTCTAATACTTCCCTGGGCTTAATTTAAGGAATCCATCCACTTCTCAGGTATGACAGAGCATAGATTTAGCACTCCTTGAGATGCTACAAGAAACATCACCATTCAAGGTAACTACTGTCAAAGAGAGACACTGAAAAGGGAATGGAGGTCATATCCAGCAAATACGTTGCTTTCTTTCATTTGGGGGGAGAGGAAGAGAGTCCTGATGAGCAATGTGGACAGAGACAGGAGGAGCCCCTCATTTTAAGTTCAGCCAAATATATGGACATTGAACCTACTTAATTAGCTGAAACATATAAACCATTCGTCTTGACAATTGAAGCTAGGTATTAAGAATCCACGAATGAATCAAATAGTCCGAGTAAAGAAGGATGCAGAATTGACTTTAAATACAATTTAATTACACCACTTTCCACTACTAATGAGGTCAACAGACATCTCTCTTCCAAAAAAGAAAGGTAACTCAACAGGCATTGTACTTGTCTGAAGCACTTTTCTCATCTTTGAACAGTCAACTCTCTGAATCTGGAGTTTTAGCAGATTTGTGAGAAAGCATTTTGCCTCTCTGTTAGCGAGGTTAGCCCCTCACCAGTGCAATCCAGAAATGTACTCCTGCCCAAAGCAATTGAGAAAAAAACAGCTGTTGGACTCAGCTTGAAGATACAGCATTGGAAGTTTGATTCTGTATGTATCACGTCATCCAGATGCAACATTATATACATTAATACCTGGAGTTACTCCAAAAATAAAATCTGGGTACCAAACAAGACTTATCTGAGTGTGCGCTCCAATGCCTTCATCAATCACTGTAGGAGAGTAATAGATACTTCTTTTAGAAGTACCTTTGTATGAAAGAGCCTGCTGACACAAACTAAGTGCTCCTAATGCTATGGCAACATACAGAACACTTTCTTAATCCAGGAAAGGACATAAAAATTCATTTATTATACATTTTACAAGACAGAAAACTATACCTGTATTATTTTTGGATTTTTGGTGCAATAAAATTCCAACAAGTAAAACAAGATTTTCTATATTCTATGCAAAAATGAGGACAAAAATCTTCTACTTCTGCAGAACGTACATTCACAGTTTGTCTATGGTACATAATTTACAGAAAAAAATATCTCGACGAAAAGTGTTCTTTCAGAATTGGTAAAAGGAAATGCAAGCAGTAGCATAGATCTGTATGCAATACTTTCTTTGTTACATCATTCACAACAAATATTTCTAGAATAAAATAAATTATACTGCATTTTAATGCAAATATGATTATTGTACTTTAAATGCTACGTATTTCTGCATGTGTATATCACATACACGCAAAAAACACACAGATGTACACACACAGTATACAAGGAATGGTAATGGGTGGTTTTCTACAAATGATGTAGAGTATTTAAAGCCTCTGAGCATTTACAATTATGTGCTTATTACTTCAGCCTGGAAGAAATATAATGCAGTCAATTTTCAGCTTGTAATTTAATTTCCTTAGCAAGCAGCTAATCAGGGCAAATTTTTAAACACTGCTGTGATTAAAAATTAGCATCTCAAAAGGCAGTAAAAAGAAATCAATCAAGAAGGTCACTTCACAGCCGAAATAAAGATTACTTCCTGCAATACAGGCTTAAAAGGAAACATTTCCATTGAAGTGACCAGAAGAGTTTTGGAAACAACTGACAGATGGAATGACACGAAGCAATAGAACTAAGTGATAGAAGTATGCCAGTAATTTTAGAACCATTTTCTAAAGTAAAGGCCCCAAAGCAGCTTCTCCCCATTAGAAACAACCTTCTCCAATACAGAATTATTCACATAAAGAAAACCATTTAATTCTATCTATATAGACAGGTGTAAGTATTACAGGTATAGTTCTCCACTGCACTTGCAGCATTTTATTTGACTGCATTATTGTTCAAATACTCCATATCAATCAACTGATCTCTGTTATTGAGGGATTTACTGGTTTGAAAGCCAAAGACTTACGTCATCCATAAAATCAATCAATGAGGATGAAGAAGAGGAAAAGGAGTCCTATTTTAATGAAATCAGCAGTAAAGAAAAAAACGAAGGGAGAGAGACAGAAAAAGAGACGGATGAAGAAAACTTCAGTATAAATAAAAATACAAAAGTAAACAACTGTAAATGACAAATGCCAAAATGTTACCTAAGTTTTCATTAATTGCCTTTCATAGACAATTAATAATCAACACAAAATCAAATGTTTTTCTTGCATTGACTTAATAAAACAAGATTCCTAAGCTCCAACAGCAATTTTATTTTAAAAGTAACTTATAAGGGAAATAATTTAAAAAAGAAATGAAAAAAATGTATTAATTATGAATCATGAGACAACAGTGGAATAATGAATACACAATAAAAAGCAAGTTAATTTTGGAAGATTAATAACATCAGGGATGCCTTTTGCGGCTAAATATGATCTTGTATATGTGTCAGGAAAAAAACAAGCATGGATTTTACAACAAATGTATAATTGTGAAGGTGGTGTGTTGTCCCCACTGAATTTAGTTTGACCGGTATTTCACCCTAGCTGATTTTTTAAAAAGAAAAATGATGCACTGTTGGCTGCTGATTAAAATAGAGGATAAGAAATGTATAGTATTGTTTCAATTTTCCACATCCATGCTTTCCACCTAAACTGGCCTCTATTCTAAAAGTGACAAAGGAATTAAACAGATTTTTTAGGAATATAAGTTCTGTGGAGAGGAAATGTACAGCAGTTATCTGGGTTTTAGAAATCTGTGAATGAAAATGAACAAACAATGAAAACAACCTAATAAATACACAGTATCAACCCACTTCACGGAATGCAATCAAGGATTATTTACATACTTTCATGTTTACAAAACCAGCGTTCACATTACTTAGCATTATTCTGAACATGTACCAAAATCATTTGAGCACCTCTGCTTTATGTGTTTGCTAAGAAATTAGGAAAACTTCTGCATTCAGCATTTTAGGGAGAATTCACTATGATTATTAAGCGTTCAAGAGAAGACAGCCAGCACTGCAAACAATGAACAGTATTCACATATTGTTGTACACAAGTAAATATGGGATAATATCATTAAAACAGTAACAAACTTTCAGCAAATGTGTATTCAGTACAAAACAGCAATAGTAAAAAGTTTCACTGGCTAACTGAGAGAGAGAATAGCTGTACACTTACTTCAAATTGATCCAGAGCAGAGGTAGGCGCATTCAAAAATGCCAAGAAAGAATTCTGTGAGTCTTGGTGCTTTACACCTAGAAAACAGCAGCAGGTTTTTAAGCTACAGAAAAATGACTTTTTTATGGAGGACCTTTGCCTTGCTGCATTCAGGGTTTGGGAATCCACCTGAGCCAGCTACATTTTTTTAAAGCAATTGTCATGTTTGGTCTGTTTTCCATAGTAAAAGATTTTTTTTAATAGATATACACCCATTAAAGCAAGCAACAAATGTTTAATTAACCTTTTCCAAGCTAGGATGCATGTGGTGTGAACTGAACATGAAAACACACTTACGCACAGAATCACAGAATCACAAAATGGCCAGGGTTGGAAGGAACCTCAAGGATCATGAATCTCCAACCCCCCTGCCACATGCA
>JAOWBP010051810.1:0-14523 GCA_028571105.1 Tragopan temminckii | reverse complement strand
CACAGGTGAATTGCCTTCACCTGTGCTCCCATGGCTGACTCACTGCTCGCCCCAGATGATCAATCAGAGGTTCAGGCTGTGATTCAGCAGTTCCCATACAAGTAGATAATTGCAGTCAAAAACCTTGCTGTGGACCAGCACAGAAAAGAGATAAAATAATTTTTGTTTCCAAAGGATAACCAATATTCAGAGAGTCCTTTTATAAGTGGCTTCATAGGCACATCTCTTTGCATATGCTTTCCATGAGCTGCAAACCCAACCTACAGCTGCTCAAAGGAGCTGTGACTCCCAGCCCAGGTTGTCCCCAGCCACTCCCCACAGTGCCTTTGGGATCAAGGAGAGCAGCAGGTGCCACAAACGAGCCAGGAACCCGCAGCACACATCACATCCCCACCCCACCAGTACCTGCAAGCCCAGTGGAGACGTTGACCTCAGCGTAGGGCTGTCCCACCAGCGGGCTGCCGGCCGAGACGCCATTGAGGGCCACCACGCGGATGGTGTAGTTGGCGTGGGGCAGCAGGTTGACCAGCGTGACGGTGCGCTCCACCAGTCCCGTCTGCTGCGGCACGAAGCCCACACCATTGCCACACTGCTCACAGCCGCCCCGCGGCGCCGGGCAGCGGCTGCACCACAGGCTGTAGGTCAGGTCGCTGCGACCGCCCGCGTCAGCAGGAGCGCTCCAACGCAGCACCAGCGAGGAACGTCGCAGGCTGTAAACCAGGTCCCTCGGGGCAGATGGTGGGCCTAGGAGGAGAAGGGTAGCCATGTGGTTGCTCAGGGCTCCCACTGGTAGGGCTTGGGGATGCAGGTGGTGGTGGTGGAACAAGGCTTGTGTTCAGGCAGCAGCCCCACGGCAGCTCAAAGGATGGGAACGCAGGACATAGGACTGCACAGTGGGCTTCTCTTTGGAGGAACCTCCCACATGCAGCCAGCCACAGCTCACACAAGGTGTGAGGAGCACCCACAGCACCTCTCCCCGCCATCCAACCCATGCCTGAGCTTCTCACTGCCAAGCAGGCACTTCTACCCCATCCATCACTGAAGGAGCTGAGGTCCAATCCAATTAACTAGAAGCCAACTAATTAAAATCTGCAAACGACATTGAACAACTAACCGCCCCAGTTTTACCAGTGAATGCCTGCATGCCTGACCACAGGGGATGTATTGAACTTCACACACCCATGGGACAAGGAGAGCCCATCACCCTCCCCAGGCCCAGCCCTCCTTGGTGCTACAAAGCCGCTGTTTCAGTGAGACATACGCGTGCAGGAGGCAGACAGAGGGTCTGACGGGGACCTGGAGTAGTTCTTCTGGCAGGAGCAGAAAGTGGAGGCTTCCTCATGTGTGAAGCTGTGCTCAGGGCAAGGAGAGCAGAGAGGGATGCGGAGGGAGAGCTTGTAAAATCCTGGAAGGCACGCTGAAAAGAGAGAAAGGGAGTTATTGAAAGAACAGCACAAACAGAACAGGGCCACAGC
The DNA here is from genome assembly GCA_028571105.1 of Tragopan temminckii. Lineage (NCBI taxonomy): Eukaryota > Metazoa > Chordata > Aves > Galliformes > Phasianidae > Tragopan > Tragopan temminckii. Next base: position 13,048 of record JAOWBP010051810.1, on the reverse strand, counting down.
TGGTGACTGCACCATCCTGTTCCCTGGGCTTCCTCCGCCTGCTGCTGGCCAGAGGACATCACCCTCCAAGCTCCTTGCTGGGATCCTGGCACCAAGGGAGATGTCCATTTGGTTTGACCCAGAATGGACATTTTGATGCTGTCACTTGGTGCTGGTCCCCAGGGCTGTGGGACCCTTTCAGTGGGCTATGGAGGCACTGAAAGAATGATGGCTATTGGCAGGACATCAGCCAGAGTGATGCTGGAAGCTACAGAGGGATTTGGAGGAGGAGGTGGCTGCAGAAAAATGCGGGATACAGAAAACACACAGTTTAGTGGTCAGACCAGGTGAGCAGAGCAAAAGGAAGTGCAAGACTTAGCACCAACCCAAAAAGGGCAGATCAAGAAGCTGGAGAACTCATTGGCCACCAGAGCTACAAAGCTGCACACGAGGCCATGTGGCAGCCATGGTGCCATCACTGCAGATTGACAACAGTCGCTGCAGGCAGTGGGGTATGTACTGAAGTCAAACAGCAGCAGCAGCAATTTACTTTTACAGGCCATATGCAGGCTGCCTTTACCCTTTGGAAAGCGTCTTTGATATTCAAACAAGAAAGTGGTTCATCTGCTGGTCGAGGAATTGCTTGATCCTGACCACAGTCAGCACAGTGTACAAACCTACCACCCCCAGCAGGACACCGAGGAGCTACTCCTGCATGAAAGACACATTACTTCACACGAAACAACAAAAACCAGGCTGTAAAACCCCACAGAGCAGTTCACAATAGCTTCACTTTGGCCCTAAAACAACATCTGAAAAAGCAGCAGCCTGCAAACAAATACATTCTGCTTGGCTTCATCTTCTTGATGTGGGGCTGTGCCTGCTGCCCCTCCATCAGCTCCCTGAGCATGCAGCCTTGTGAAGTCCCCACACAAACAGCTTCCCCGAGCGCAGTCCCCTCTCTCATCACTTTTAAGGAGTTGGCTGCTGAGACTGTTCCTTTTAATGAAGATTATTCCAGTGCACTCCGGTTCATTACTTTTTCACATGACACAAAACTGGCAGCTCTGGCTGTGATCTGAGGACAAAGCACCAGGCACGGCACCGGGGCGGAGAAGACTTGCATGGGATGCTGAAAACGAGTGAATGTTTACAGGGGACATTATTTCACTGCCGTTAAATAAATCCATCTTGCTGTGATTTTGGGTGGGTGGGATTGCTTTGTCCCGGCACACGGACAGCCAGCTGCTGGCAGAGCAGCAGCACGGGGAGACTTCTGCTTTTTCTTATGTCACAGAAGCAGCCTTTCAAGAGTCACCTGAAAGCTTTGCTCCTTTCCACACAAGGTATCTGTCATACAGTGCAAGCAGATAGAAAGCAGCAGGTTTGGCCACCCCAAGCCTATTCCGGTTGTGCCCAAGTAAGGGGTTTCCTGGTATCTGGAATGAACATCAGCATTTACCAATCATAGAATGGCTTGGGTTGGAAGGGACCCCAAGGACCATTAAGTTCCAGCCCCCTGTCACAGGCAGGGCCACCAACCTCCAGATCTGATACTGGACCAGGTTGCCCAGGGCCCCATCCATCCCGGTTTTGAACACCTCCTGGGGTGGAGCACCTACAACCTCTCTGGGCAATAGATGTGGACTCCGTGTTGCCTTAAAAACCAGTGGGACTGGACAGTTTGCAGCTTTGCCTTTTCCTCTCCCAGTTCCCAGCACACCCCCAGGACCAGATAACGCTGAGCTTTCAAAGCACGGGCTTGGCACACAAACAGAGAAGCAACACAGAGGCAGTGTGCAACACACAATAAATGTCTTCCCCTACTTCAGGCACTGGATAACACACAAAAAAAATAAATAAATAAACAGTGGGTGTTCAAACTATCTCCAAAACTTCCAGCCTCCCCTTTGTATTTGAGAAACCAAAGCAAGCCTACTGTTACACCAATACGTGTGGCAATGCATTCAGCTTGCATCTCCTTTAGTACTGCCCACAGTGCAGGGCAGCAGGACTGCCATTGGCACGCAGTGCTTGCAGGCACATCCTGAGCTCCCATGGGCTCCACTCCTGCTCAGCCATCCCAGCCCAGAGCACAGCATGTCCTGCTCTGCAGGGAGAAGCTTCTCATTACAGCATCAAAGCCCCAACGCTGGCACCGGGTTCCTGCTCATAGCCTCTGTCAGGCAGAACAGAAAAATCAATCTTGTTTACAAACTTGATGGGACTCGAGCAGTAAAACCAGGGAATATACTGCTGTCATCCCCCGGAGCTAAAGGCGAGCCCAGCAGTCACATAAATTTGACATCTCATGGTAGGAAATTGAGCGTTTTCAATTAGAAGCATCTTTCAGGCAGTTCCTCCCCGTCTCTAATAGCTAGGAGAAGGAAGTTGACAAAACAGCAGTTAGACGTTGCCTAATTCTTCACTGAAATCACAGCCAATAACAGGAGTGCTGCAGCCTCCTGGCTTTCTACATGTTGCTGTTTTTAACTTCGTCCCCTGGCTCTTCTATTCTGATGCTCCAGAAGGAGAGCAGAAGCACCCCACGACATTTGATGCATCACAGATGCATCTCAGTTTCTGAGACAAACTCCCCTTCTCTCCACCTCATCCCACGAGTGTTTTCCTTGGTCCCCAGTTAGCTTATAGGCAATTCTGTTACTTTGCAGTGCTCATTTTTGCAGAGGGTACGTGGCAGCTCTCCAACAATCAGGCCATCCATTTACAGAATGAAATTCTCTGTTTGGTACACAATTGCCTCTCAGGTACCACCACAACTGAATTATTAAATAATGGAATCCAATAATCCCTCATCCTGGAGGAGGAGCAGCTGGGTGGGTCAGACAAATTCATCGCCTCTCTCCATTTCCATCATCGCTGCCCACGTGAGATGCTCCCTGTGCTCCTCATTCACTTCTCCAAGAGGTCACACTCCCTCCTTGTCACCACACTGCACGCCAGCAGCAGAACCCCATGAGTTTCTCATGCAGACACATCTGCTGCCACTGTCGGACGTGAACAGGTGACTACGGGGAGCAAAAAGCAGCATCCTCTCCCACACACAATCTTAGCCATAGGGAGATTGGAGCAATTAAGGATGCAGAGAGGCACGAAAAAGGCATGGTTTCTGATTAAGCCATCACAGGACAGCTTTAATTCCCCCTCCCCAGCAGCATCCACCTTGCAGCACCACACTGCTGCCATTGCTCCTCCTGCTCTGCCCCACGGCCCCAGGGGCTGCAGAAGCCTCTCTGTCACCACCACGAATCTCAGCGTTCCCCAGGCAGCAGCAAGCTGGGCACAGACATTTCACCTTAAAAAACAGCAAGGGATCCCTGGCTGAAACCCTGATTTATCGGCAGCGGGGCATCAGCATCCGAGCAGCTTTATCTTGTTAATTGATGAGCAGTGATTAGAGGCGACTCACTAAGTGCACCAAGCAGGACAACTGACTGCAGCTCTGCAGCTTTGGAGCTGATTGCATTTCTTCTCAAGTGAAGCACGGCCGGGATTTTGCATGCAGCAGTAAAATGAAGTTATTAATCACCCCAGCTCTATTTACCAGCTGGCCGGTAGCCTGTGTGATGTTGACATCCATCGCTGCAACAGCTGATTACCTCAAACAATTCACTTAACCTTTGTTTTCTTTTTGAAGCACGGGAACATTGACCACACTCAAGCAGGGAAGATGGGACGGGTGGGTTTGAACAGACAAATCCAAGTAAGGAGATGTTCGCTGACATTGCCCCAGCCACTCAGCAGGGCCTGAGGAATCCAAAAATCCATTTCCTGCAGCTTATCGGTGCCTAATTAAACAGCGCTCATCATTTTGCAGAGAGGATGGGGCTGAGACCTTAGCAAATACTGAAGCTTAGCATAAAATATTGAGAGGATGAGCACAGATGGAAGATTAAATACGAGGTGGAAATTGCACTGTATCGCGGATTTAGGACTAAAGCTACTTAACCCACACAGCTTCCAGGTAGCATCAATACAGAAATCAGACAGAGCCCATCAAACACCTCCTGCCTGCCTCTACCACTGGGAAACACATGTGCACACGTGTGCTCGTGGCTTCGCCTCTCCAATTACACTGAGCTGTGCCAGACCACAAGGAAAGTTCCTTTGCAGTCCAGCAGCATGTTTCTGCCCCCCACCTGAAAGCTTTTGATGAGTTCTACCTTTTGGTTTTCCTACCCCAACTGCCTCACGCCAGCTTGGTGACTCACACGCCTCACGGATCTCTGAGAACAAAGGGAAAACAGGGAGGACGTTGTATGCACGAGCACTGCTGAACTTATTCATGCTGCTGAATTCCTGCAGACGGCGGAAGAGCCGTGTGCTTGCCAGCAGGAATCAATAACGCCTGCAGATTCACCCAAAACGCCTATACAGTCATTTGTAATTAACACTACAACTCGGTCGTCTTCCAAAATCAATTCCTTTCCTTTTTTTTTTTTTTTTTTTTTTTTTTGGTCATGAAATTGCATTTGACAAAGTCCATTCTCTTTTAATGCGCGTTAATTTTCTCTGCTGGAACTGCCAAACGGAGGGGCTGCGTGTGGATCACAGCATTGGGCTCCTCTGCACCCCCCATTCCCTGCACACCTTCACCAGGGTGCACGCAGACATCATTTCCAGGAGCACCAAGAAGCAGCACATCCGTCCCTGTGACTAATACATATCAAGGTACGAAGGAGCCCTTCTGAGCATCACGAGCCCCCTGCTCCCAGCACAGGCCACCAGCTCAATACATGCCCAACCTGTACCATCTCAGTCCCTGCTGCCTCACTTTCTGTTATCAGCAATGGGATAAAACACAGAACTGCTCACACCGCTGTCTCCCACAGCAGCCACAGTGATGCTGACCCCTCGGACCAGGTGGGCACATCCAGCTTCCATCCATCTTAATGCCATTATCGAACTGAGCAAGTCAATGGTTATTACATCCTAAACATTTCATTGAAATGCTGGTGGAGATGTACTTGATGTCAGCAGTTCCCATCCCCAGGGCTGACCTCAGGGTCTCACACCAGCCTCCCAGTTCCAAAGAAGGAGCACAGAGAACCGTCTCCAGGAGGGTGAAGGGACAGCAGGCAGCAGCCTGAGCTCAGCCTCCACAGAGCTGGGTTTTCTGCTCATGTAAGCACATCATTTCTCCTGTTTTCTTTATCAGATAATCTATTTGTGTGGGCAGGGTGGGTGCAAAACGTGGGATGATGCCTGCCTGCACCCTGCCTGCCCCAGGGAGCCTCTGGCTGCTGTGACATCTGGCAGCAGATCTCCAAAAAGGGAACCCTAAAACCCTCATGTTTTGTCAGAAGAAGGAAATGGGGCCCCAGCAGAGCAGGGCTGCTCAGCTTGGAAGAGATTCCCGAAAAGACACAGTGCTGAACTCCATCCCATCACTAAAAGCGTGGAGAAGAGAGCATTGTTACTTGCCATTTCACAACACACAAGGCTGCGGGTGCAGCTAATGAAATTATCAAGCAGCAGGCTTAAAGCAAACAAACAAAAATATTCTCTTCATATAGCATGTAATTAAATTAAACCCCAGACACAGACTTCAGAGCTTCTCCTAGCTCAGACCCAGCTTCTCCAAGCACTGCATCATTCCCCAGAGCTCTGCAATTGCTTTTTCTTCCCGTCAGAATCGTGCTGGTGCCCTGGAAGGACAGCTGCCACCGAGCACACACAGATGAGGACAGGTAGCCCTAAACCAGACAGGGCACCTTGTGCAAAACACAGCATCAGAGTAAAGTTCCGGGAGTATATTGAGCTGGTGAAAGAGCCTTGTCAACAAATGTCCTCGGGTAATAGAGAGGCTCCTGCCTTCCCGTGCACGCTGGGTTTGCAATCTTGCCTTGTCTTATTGCAAAAGCTGTAATCAATACTTTGCAGGCAGCGAGCGATACCGTTACTGAGCCCTGCTGTGAGGAAGGGAAAGAGACCTTCTGCAATCTCTGCGCCCGTGCAGGAGGGACAAAGTCAGCAGGAGGGAGAGATCAATGCGGCACCGGATCGGGTCTCCGCTCCTCTGGGCTCAGTGCTGCCCACCAGGATGGGCATCTCAGGCTGTGTCAGCTCAAGGAGAATTCAAAGGCAGTTTTTCTCCTGAAAACTTCTTTTTTAATAACCGTTTTGTCAGTAATTCTTTCAAACAGCCCACAGTCGTTTCCAGCATCCTTGAAACCTTTAAGACAACGCTACTCTCTGATTTCAGTTCTCGCTAAATAATTGGAGAAGTACTGAAATGAAAACCTGTGTCCAGAGGGTAGATCTTTGTGCATCTCCAACAATGAGCTCTTAATAGCCGAAATTAAATTCTGTGATTTAGTCCAGAGGAAAATTAAATACCCAAGTATATTTAGTAAGGCAGTCCTGAAATATCAAAATCCATTCAGCACCAAGAATGCATTCACTTGAATTCAGTGCCACAGAACTGAGCAGAAACTCATTGCTGTTCATGCAGGAATTTTCCTCAAGGACACACTAATGCAGGCACATCCATGGAACCAACTGCTGTCCCTTACAGTTCCCCAGTACAACCAGCCAATTCCTCCCATGCTGAGGGTTGGCCAACCCACACCTCCAGCTCCCCCTGCTCCTGCTGAGCGCACGAGTCCCTGCGATGCCCCCTGAGCTGGGGGCAATGTGGGTTTCCCTTTGTATTTCAGCAGAATAGCCACCGTGTCCATCCAGCAGCCAGGCCTGTATAACCTTAGGCCTGACGAGAACGCTGCAAGCCAACAATGATGCTTGCAATTTTCTGTGTAGTTTGGTCTAAAATTAAGTGTCATAGAGTAATTTGTGTCTGGCTCTGCCACAATTTCCACAGCCATAATTATTTCAGACACGCTATAATACAGCAATATAACATGCAATCCAGAATAATAAATATCTCCGAGCTTGATCATTACTCCAAAAAGAGACCAAAGAGAAGGCATATTTTATATGGGTGGTCCGTCTGCAGGACTTAAGGAGAGCTGCATCTACCAGAAGACACTGCGGTTCCCCAGGGGCTGCTGATGGGCAGATACTCAGAATTCATTCAGTGTCCACACTCCCCACACCTTAAAAACGGTCGCTTTGCTCAGGTCAAAAAGGTGCTCCAGCCACACTCTGCATGAGCACAAACCCCAGGAAGAGAAAGCCAATAACTCAAAGAAGCCCAAATCTAAATTTCCTCACCAATTACTCCTCTAACGGCAGCACGGATTTACTCCCTCAGCCCCTCTCAATGTGTTGTCCTCATTTCACACCACTATGGCATGCCCAGCTCCAGCCCCAGAGCTGAGCATCCCACAGGCAGCACAGGATGCTCTGAGGATGAAAGGAAAGCCTGGTGCTCAGCGCAGAGTCCCAGGAGAAAAAATAAATTTATTATGCATAATACCCTGGCATCAGTCAGGAGATAAAATAAACTCCAGGAGTGCATACAGGTTTGTAAGCTAATGTATAAAAGATGAAACAAATCAGGAGCCCCAAGCGCTGAGCATTTGGATCCATCTTCTTTGTACTTAAATGGAAAAGGAGACCTTAGGCTTCAGGAGGTGTCTTCGTAATAACCCACAGAATATTGCAACTTTTTATTCTAAATTTCTTTAATTCCCACTCGAACTTTTTATTTCTCAACTACTGTAGAGACACGATGTTCTGATGGGGGCATGAGCCACAGAGGAAGGGATCTTCCCACCACCCACAGTCACACACGAGTGCTGTACCACATCTGGGGGGGGCAGAACACATGAATCAGCCAGGAAAAGGATGCACTGACACCACAGCTTGCAGAGAAGGGCAGTGAACAGCTGAGCAGTGGCAATATTCCAGTGCACTGCCATCACAAGATGCTGCAGTGGTTCTCAGGATCACTAATTTTGATTTTTGCTTTCGACGCAGCCCCTCTCTCAGCATCCCCATCCTGCACTGGGCAAAGGGACTGGATGCTTTTGTTCCCTTCTCCCAAAGAAGAGGAGAGATGAGTGCTGCCATCCAGCACGAGGAGCTGGTCAACAAAAGCTCCTTGTGGCAGTCCCAGGAGATGTGTGCACAGCAAAAAGGGGCTGAAGGCAGAGCTGGCATTCCTCCACCCTCAGCCCACGGCACTCAGCACAAGGAGCAGAGGGGAGGTCTGATGGGACGAGAAGGGGAAGGCTGCTTTTATAGAACAGCAAACAGTTCCTCTATTGCAGTGCTCCCCTTTGGAAAATCAAGTTCAAGGACTCCTACTGCAGCCTTGCTTTTGGAAAATAAGTTCCATTCTCCTCAAAACCGGCTCAAACAGGACCTGGTGTTGGGGCAGAGGCACTGCTCTGCTGGTGGATCCATCAGGACACCCCAACGGGCAGATTCTGATGGATCCAAGCAGAGCTCACTTATTGCTAACTGCAATCCAGCGTGAGTTAGGTTTTGTACCACTAGTAGCTGCCAGTAGCAAAGACCGTGTTCTTCTAGCAGCTGCTGACCCCTCGCCTCACCTCCGCATTTCAAGACCACAGGGCCAGCTGCTCACCTTGTAAAGCCCCCACACCCCCCTGCACACCACCAGGGATGGACACACCAGGACAACCCTGCCTGCTGCACCACAGAGGGCAAAGCCATCCCTTCCACCCCCACCAAACTCACTTGCGAACGGACTCTAAAAACCCAGACAAAGCGCTAGAAACTGTTTTCTCCCTAAAATTAGCATCAGCAATATATGACCCTTGCACAGAAGGGACACAACCGCCTGACCTGATTATCACTGCCGCTGAGCCCCATGTAGGTGACAGCAGCACTGCTGTCCCAGCAGCTCCACGCCAGCTCCCACCACTCCTGTCAAAAGCAGAGGGAAACAAATGGATGAGACTTAACTACAGCACAAATTTACGGTTCTGTCAAAGAAGAGTGGCTGACAGCTATTTTTGGAAGCGGATCTCCGTCATATTAATTCAACGTCTGCTTGAAGTCGTCTCATTTGCAACAAAACTGGCTGGTAAATATTAACCTTGGGCTTTGTCAAAATTCTCCTTGCGAGTATTACAAGGGATTGGATGGGAAAGATGAAGCACAAAAGACAACTTCACAGCAAACGTCAGGCAGAGATCCCTCACATCGCAGTTTCATTTACACAGAAGCTGTTGCAAAGAGAACGGCGTGGAGGGGCTGCAGCTCACACCTGGCAAAATTATGGGCAAAAAGACATCAGTGCTGAGAAACCAACTGAAAACAAGATAGGGATGGACAGGAGATGGCCCACAGTGCTGCAGCACCTTCCACCCGCCCACCACGCATCTGCTGGAAATAGGTTTTAAGATCAGGGTAAGCACAGGCCAGCAGCTGGCTGGAGGTGTATATTAGACAAGAAAAGCAGTTTAAATGTATTTACAGTGACAGAACCTCTCCTCTTATTTGCAGGAAGATGTTAAGCAGATGCTAAAGCTGCTCACTTCCACCCCAGAGATGGCTGCGTTTCAACGATCACCAAAATGATTCATCAGAAATGTGCAAACCCAGGAAAGCTGTCGGGTGCTCTGGGATTTCTTCAGAGGAACGGTGCTATGTGGGAAAACGGACAGCAGAAAGGCTTGGCTTTATCACAGCACTAATTAGCAGCGCCGTAAATCCTATTAGTCTTTTCTCATCTCTCCTAATTTCAGTGTGAGGATACAAATGTTCTCGCAGCAGCAGGGTGATTTCAGCACCTAAATCACCAGAGCAAGGAGGCTTTGTGATTCAACTCAAACCCTCATTCAGCAGGAAATAAAGCTAATTTCCCTAGCAGAGACGCCCTGCCTTTCCTTCACCTCTAAGCTCTGCCCTGCATCACTTCTGCCATCCCATCGCCAAGCATGGGACAGGCTATGAGGGGCAGCATCAGGCTGGTGCCCAGCATCCTGGCTGCACTGCTGGGCACAGAGCATCCCCAGACAGCCCTTCCCTTTATCCACTTCCAATTCGAGGGCTCCTGTCCTTGCACAGCAATTTCTGCAGCCCGGAAAGGCTTTCATCAGAAATCTTCTAAAGTTATTCAAAGCTTAAAAAAAAAAAAGAAGAAGAAGAAAATAAGACACACGAACACAAAAACTTCCAACTCTTAAAACTGCTTTCTGATATTTGACCAGACATAAGATGCTGCTCCGCTGAGAGTGACTAATGACCTGCTTTCTGTGCGAGGGGGGAAAAACTTAATTACGTCCATTAAATTACTTCAGATATTTTTCCTTAGAGAATATGAATTATTTAAACTCAACACAGAGAAACCTGAAACATTAGCAAAAGCCTTCTGGGACTCGCTATGTAAATTCCCACTCCAAACAGATGGGGAAAGCATGGCGAGCTGCCACGCAGCCACTGAAGCAGTCAACAATGCTGAGATTTCAACCCCATAGTTTTAATAAGGTCTTTTAGAAGAGGGCAGCGCATGAAGAGTCACTGCTGGGGCACCATAAAAACCCCACTGGGTTCAGGGGAAAGTCAGAAATGTTCACACCCATAAAGCCTCAAGCAGTCCCATAGAAGCAGATCTTCTCCCTCTGGAAAACCTCACTCTCCTACTGCAGAGCTGAGGCACTTGGGCCCTGGCAACCCCTGGCCTCGGTGCTTCTTTGCCCGCTTTCCAGCAACCTCAGGCTGTGCTGCTCTGAAGGCAGCAGGCTCCATGCTGCAGACTGAGCACTGATGCTACCCAACGCATGAAAACAAGAGATTTTTCACACCAAAACCCATTCACACCAGGACAGTTCAAGCTGCTCCACTCACACGAGCCCCTGGCACTCCCCAGGGACACGTCAGCAGAGATGTGCAGGTGGATGCCCACATTCGCCTCCTGCAGGCTCCCAGCCATCCCCCGTACCCACAGCCATCACCGCTCCTGCTCCAAAATGGTCCCAGCACTGGGTTCATTAAGAAGACCCCAGGGAAGGTCAGGGTTATATCCATTTTTACGGCTGTCATTAAAAGCAACCTTGAGAGCTGTAAAGTCACCAAATTATTAACTTGCGTCTAAAGCACGGTGATGGGGATATTAATGACAGAGGGTAATTTTACGGCTCCAAATAAAGCTGGGGGGAAATGCTGGTGGTATTCAGAGCTCTGGCACGTCCACCCAGCACTCCCACAGCCAAAAAGATGCAAACAGCCCCATTACCTCTGCACCTCCCGTCCCTCTCCTCGAAGCCGGGGCTGCAGAGGCACTTCCCGACGGGCACCAACCACTCTCCCTCAGCACTGCAATGCATCCGGGGGGGGTTATCCACATCCACCCGGGCATGCTCGACACACGTGCCCTTCACCTCCACCAACGTGGCAAAAGCCGTCTCTGCCACCGTGTCTGGAAAAACCGCCAGGTTCTGCATGGTGCTGAGGCACTTCTTGTAATAAACCCGCACGGAGACCAGGGCCACGCAAGCACCCACATCCTGGAAGCCCAGGTGGAAGCCTCGCTTGCTCAGATGCCCGATCTCCCGCAGTTCTGTGTTCAGCTTCATCTTCCTCTCGCCCAGGTCCCCCTGCGTGAAGCTCTCGTCGGCAGCAATGGTGTCAATCTTGGTGTGTTTGCTCTCGCGGATGGTGTGGCCCAGATCGGCGTCGGACTCAGCATAGTAGAGGTTGAAGGTCTCCTTGCAGGTGCCCGTCACACCTGGGATGCTGTTGCAGTCCCGCAGGGTGAACTTCAGCTCGATGAAGATCCGCTGGCCGTCCCGCCGGGCGATCCAACCCGTCTGCAGCCAGTTGTTCTGGTTGGGCTCCATGACGTTGCACACCTGGTAGGTACGGATGGGTTTGTACTCCTCGTCCACACCGCTGATTTCCTCCCACTGTGGAAAGAATATAGAGGCTGAGAGCTCAGGAACTGTGGGCAGCTGGAGCCAAAGCATGAGCAGAACACAGCCACCACTATAAATGCCTCCCCCAGCTGCCTCTCCACCTACAGACCAGCACAGCACAGGCACTGAGCATCCCTCAGCCACCCAAACCACACGCTGTGGTCACAGGGCTGTGGAACCACCCCGCACCAGAGCTCCCAGAGCCACCCACAGAAGGCACAGACGGTTCAGGACACACAGAGCCACCGTGCAGTGACAATATCACAACCAGCAGCAGCTTCTCTGCTTGGAGAAGTTAGAGCTGGAACAGGATGAGTCCTTTGCCTGCAAGTGCAATGGTTTTCCCCATAGTCACCAGCACAGATTCTGAGCAAGCTGATGATTCAAGCCTTAAGGATGACCTGACACTTCCCAAAGCAATTCTTTCTCAGGGTATATTCATGCCAGCTTGCTAAATGCACCCAAAACAGTGTTCCTTCTGCAGACTGACAGCCAGGGAAGGTAGATGACTCCAGGATGCTTCACTTTCCCCTCTAAACGCTCCGTTTGCCTTCTGGAAAACAAACCTGAAGCAGTGAGGAACACAAACTTTGACTTTGCTGCCATACTCTGCCAACAGCAGCCCCTGCTGCAGGGAACGGACCGGAGCTCACCCCTGTGCCGCTCAGATTGCTGACAATTTGCCCTATAGGAGCACAGGGTGCATTTTGGGGAGGTGTCCTCCTTTGTCACACCACCCCCATGGCCACGCCGGCTCTCTCAGCCCCACACGAGCGGGGATTCCCACGCAAAGCCCCACGCAGCACCCAGGGCTGCCCTTACCCCGTTGGCCGGGTGTGAGGTCCAGCCCAGCTCCGCTTGGGATTCTTTCGAGTCCATCAGGACGACTGCGGGGAGGAACACACGTTAACGAGCCCATTGCCGCCCGACGGACCCCGCAAAGATCTCAGCCCGAATTTCCTTTAAATAATACATCCCAGCTTCTAAGTCGCTCTTTTCGCACAGAACGGCCCGTTTCTTTCGGCAGGACCGGGGCATTTGCCCACGTTTCCAGTTTCAGGAGTCGCTCGCTCGTAGCAAACAGCAACCCGGCGAGCCGTGCCGTGCCCGCACTGCGCCCCGCACCGCCCGTGCTTTCCATCCCAGCCCGCTCCTCCCTCCCTGCGGTCGCAGCGATACCCCGCGCCCTCCCTCCCCATCCCGTTCCTTTTAACGAGCTCACGGCGGATCCCCGAGGGCTGCACCGGGAAGGGAAACCC
>JAOWBP010051809.1:0-14528 GCA_028571105.1 Tragopan temminckii | reverse complement strand
CAATTAAACAAGCTGTGTTTCCCCCGCTCTTATTTCTGCTGCCGTTCCCTGTGCTGTTCCTGTTCCTGGCCACCCGGGACAATGGCCCCGTGTGCTCTGCTGGGGCTCTTTGTGTGGGTGGGATACAGCCATGGGTATCCTCACTTTGCTTCTGCAGAAGGAAATAGGCTCTGCATCTGCATCGCTGTGGTTTCGTGCTGCTGCAACATAGGTTTTATGGTAAACTAATGTGAGATGGGAAATGTGTTTTGGTGTTTTCAAGGCTTGCTTTTCCCTGCTGCCTGCAGTACTGGAGGGATCCACGCAAATTGCAAAATGGTCTCACTCAGATACAGTGGGTAATTCAGCTTCTGGCTCTCTCAGTCCAAGCAGGACTCAGGCTGTTTATTTGGGAGAGGCTGAGCTTTTTAAAGCCTGTTGGAGCTCTGGGGCTTTACATTTAGTTAACTCTCAGAGAAACTGATTGTCTAAATCATCTTTGAAAAAATGTTGATTCAGCTCTTTGCATTCATGTTTTCCAGACTGTCCTTAGCCTTTATAAGATGCCGATAACTGAATGTACATCGTATATTTCATATGAGCACTAAATCCTCCTCTGCCTTAAGAGCAGTTCATACACTGCACAAATGACTTTTAGAGCAGGTGTCTTGTAAGTGAAGCAGGCTGATACTTGAGAAACCAAGCTCTCTTTTGGTGAGGTTGTTACTCATCACAGAGGATGTCCTGGTTTGTGCTTTTTGACAGTGATAGTCCAGTGATAGATAAAACCTGTCTGTTCTCAGCAGGCTTTGTTGCATAACTTCTTAGCTAAAGCTCACCCTCACCATTAGCATACGTTCTCCCAGTTAGGCACTAAGCCTTATGAAATGACTTGCACCATGTGCAGTTCATTCTCTCGTCTCCCAAAGGAGAGAATTTGTGTGCTCTTTAGTGGTTTTGCCAGTGGGCTGTGGCTTGTTCCAGGATCCAGGGGGAAGGAAGGGCAATTAGCTTTACGTGTGCTGCTGCTGCTGCCTTTGTGGAAACAGAGAAATGGGGCTGAAGAAGCGAGGCTGCTGCTCTGAGCAGAGCATTTGCTGTTGTCCATGGCTCCCAGGAGAGATTCCTCCACATGCCAGTCCTGGCTTCAGGAAAACTCCAGAAAATGTTAAGTTACGTACCTATCCCATTGATTCATTTCCCAGTAAACAAAAGCATTCCTGGTGGAAAAGAGTTACTGCACCTTCAGGGTAAGATGTAGCAAGCTTTTTGATAAGTAGTTAAGACTACTGCAGTAATTTAGAACAGGAATCCAGGAATATTATATTTAGTTATGGCTGCAAGGAGCAGTGTTAGACAGGTACAAATGTAATTTCCTATGTTAGATTTGAGCAAGACATTTGGATGACACACATTCTGCTGAATTTCTCTCTAGCTCAACAGCTGAGAGTAGCCATACTGCTCATCTTGAGTCTTCAGTGATAAATACCTAGCATGAAATCACAGTATGCACCTCCATTTCTACAACTATATCTCAGAGCAGTTTTCCCCTAATGGCTTAAAAAGAAGACTTTATTGAAGTGCTTTATTTCTGTTTTGAGCAAGATTAAGATCATTTTGCCAACTCTCCATAGTATTCTATGGAAGAAAAGCAAACAAGCAGAAAAAAAAGTGAGTGTCTTAAAGTCAGTCTGGGTCTGGAGCAAGAATGGTTAAAGAGAAGCCTGCTATGCATGGCTCAGAGTCCTGCTAATGGATTTAGGTGGTTGACTGACAATGATATCAGGAGTGGTAGGTTTGAGTCTGGCTCCTGGGAAAGTCCAGAGCCTTACTGATGATGCTTGGTGATAATGAGATGTAGAGACAAGGCATGGGTACCTAGAGAACCTGGAAGGAGCTGGGTCAGTGGTACTTCTGTTGGCTCACCTAACCTGGACAATCAGCACTAGTTCTTGAGTAGTTTTTAGTTTGTGGTCACCCTGTAAACATAAGTCTGTTCTGCACAGGAAGAACACAGCTAGTCTGTCACAGCTGTTACAGCAATAACGGCAGTACAACAGTGCTGACCCCTAACTGTTATCTGATTGGCACAAGAACCTCACCACTCCTCCAGCTTATGTTGTCAGTCCCTACATTCAGCCACGTTTCCCTGCTCTGTCCTGGCTTATGCCAGCTGTGCACAAAAGCAGGAGGCCTAGGGTTGAAGCTCTGCTCTTGGTCTTCATGACCCCAGCAATTTCATTATCGTTTTGCTATCAGGCAGGAGCTGGTCACTGTGAGCTCCCCTCTGATTTTAACATGCAAGTTATGACCTGCTAATAGGTAACCCAGCCCTGGTGCTCAGAGCTTCATCATGCTAAGCTTTTCAATACCTTGCTCTGCTCTGGAATTGTTTTGTTGGGAAGAGATCTATTTAACTAATTCCAGTTATATTAAGTGTAAATCAGGAACCTTATTTCAAATTCGGCGAGTGTTTTGTCTCCACTCATACCTGCTATGTCTGTACATTAATGATCCGTGCCTTATTGTTCCAAAATGATGAGACACTTCTTTAAGGAGCAATGAACGATTAGGTGGAAACTCTGGCTGTGTTGTGTTGCAGCATCTGAAAACCTTACAGAAAACTTAACAGAAAGTGAAGTGCAGAGGCTGTCTGCCACAGGCATGCCCAGCTCTTGCTCCACTCTTTGGGCTCACAGGAGCTCTTGTGCTACGAGGCCATTCTGTGGCCACTGTTTGGAAGTGAGGAGGCTGCCTGCTCCCTGCAGAGGTTGTCCTCTGCATCCTTCTTGTTCACACTGAACAGAGCTACTCTGTTGTACAGAGAACTTGTTTTCCTCTGGGAAGAGCAGTGACCTGGGCAGACCTGGCCACAATGGTAGGAAATGGTTTTGCCATAAGTTTTTATGCTTATATTCTCCTAAAATCTTGAAATGAAATCATACTTAAGATATGATATGCTGACAATTTAGATACTTTCTTACACAAATATAAACTATAAAATTGAAGCAAACTGGTTTTTGTTTGTCTTGAAAGTAGAGTGATAGACAAGATTTAGCAGCTTTGACGGGTCTAAATCCCAGAATTGGTTGTTACGCAACCTTCTGTGCATTTTACCATGCTAACAAATGTGATGGCACCCAGTTGTATCTCATTTGCTCTCTTCATAGTGCTGTTTAGTGCATGTTTGGCCTCTTTTGTCAGTCGTATATTGCTCTCTGCTTTACACTAATCAACAGCTCTTTGTTCTCTGTAGAAGTTGACATTTTTTAGCATTATTTTTCAGTGGTAGAAGTTATAGGTCACTGATGCATTTCATTCTTTATTTTGTTGTTCTTAAAAAAAAATTATTTTAATCTTAATCCAAGCTCTTTGAGGTTTCTTTGTTGTTGCTGTTGCTTGCAAACAATGTGTAGCATCATAGGTCTCCAGGCATGAATGCAGGCTGTAGGCACTGTCACAATGACTAATAATGTGATAACTTAGAACAGAAAAATAGAAAGTGCTTTAGTAAGTTGCAAAAGGAACTTTTGAATAATGTAGTGATTACTGTTGTACTTGAACACAATTGTGCCTCCAGGATAGATTTTAAAAGTTTTGAAGGCAAAAAAAATAAAAATAAAAATGCCAGGTTAAATGTCATAGTTGAATACATACAGATGAGTAATATTTCCAAGAAACAGAGTAGAGAGCTCACTGATCCATCAGTAAGAACAGAGCATTTCCAGTGTTGGTGCTTCTTTGTATTTTGAATTTGAAACACCAGAAAAAGAAAGAAAACAAAGTGCAACATAACGTGTTATTGCAACAAGCAATGGTTGGCCGCAGTGGTCAGTTGTGTGGCAGCATAATGATTGGTCAGGGGGGCTGGTGTGGGAGGTACTGGACAACAGTTCCTTTATCCTTTTGCCTTGGTTTACTGTGCTTGGGAAAATCATAGTAGTGGGGCATATTTTTTGTATTTTTCCCTTCTAGCTGCCAGCAAGATGAAAGCAGGTCTGGAGATGTTCACCTCTAAACTCCTGTAGGCTAATGGCATTTGGGTCCTCTTAATCTTAGGGAGGTGATCATAAAGATGAAAGGAAAATCAACAATTAAATATTTCTTTCATCACTCATGATGGGTTCAGACCATGCTGAAAGACAGAAGTTCAAATGTACTTTGACGTTTACACCTCTGTGCTAGTCCTACGTTCTCGATGTGTTTAAATTGACTTTTCATGAAGCAAGAAGAGTCAGTGACTTTTCTCAGCTGCAGACCTAGCCGAAGTTCCTTTTGGATTTGAATTTTTCACAGCTCCGTTTTTCTGAAGAATTCATAGGCATGTAACACACATAATCTGGATCTCCACCATGAAGATAAGCTGGGCTTTGGCACGTGGTTTTCTTCTGATTGCATGAATTCATTTCCATCCACAATGTTTCATTCTTAATTTCAGACCCACTGAAAAAATCTTGGACTGTTTTGTCCCACAGTAGCTCTTCTTACATGGAAAGGTTAAAATACTCTTTGTCTGCATGGCTGTTGAGATCAGCACTTGTGGCAACATCATTATGAGTATGGTGTAAGTATCTGTGTAAACTGCCCAAATAGCGTGTCCCACCTCTTTATACTGCTGCTCTGAAAAAGTCCTCCCTTTCCAAGGGATAGTTACCTAGTCAGTGCTGTTTGTGGACCAAGTTTAACTTCCAGAAGACCTCCTTCAGCTGTCTTGCCTTTGCGTTCCCATTGGACTGCATATTCAGGTACTGAACAATTGAACATTGTTATGAAGGCATTTTTTCTTGTACAAGCCCAGGAAGGCTGAGCAGAAGGTGAGGTCCTTGCACCAGAAGTTGTTCTGTGCTGTAGCCTTGATGGAAAGAAGAGGTGACTGACAGTGGAGCGTAATGTAATGGAAAGAGCAGTGAGGAGGGCCCAATGATAATAAGGCTATTTTGGATGTTAGTGTTTCAAAATGTCAAATACTTTCAATGTCTTTCTTGCCTTAGAAGTAAACCAGCAGCAGCAGATTTTGGTACAAGGACACCAAAATTACTCCACTGGAAGTATTTGCCTAAGATTATTATGGGTGTAAGAAGCATAAATTTGCTTGGTTTTTATCTGCCACCTATATATCAGTGTGGGATTTTAAAGTCAGTATGAACTTGATCTAATGTTACTAAATAGACATTTACTGATGGCCTTTTGCACAAATTACCCGGGGGGGGGAAAAAAAAAAAGGATCAAAACAAAATCTTCTCATTCTTTTAAGAAAAGTTTATAAAAATAAAAAATAAACCAGAGCTAGCTAGCCTGGATTTTGTAAAACCTCAGTGTAATCATCTAGCACATCATATGACTTGCTTATGCGGTTTTAACTTCTTACTGGGGAATCATTTAGTGTCCATTTAGTGCTACAACAGCAAGAAAGCTGTCCCTGCCATTAGTGTCTGCAGATACAACTCACATCTGAAAGTGTCTTTTGAAATTACCTCAGTAATCAGACAGGAGTTGTTTAAGATGCAGTGCGTACATTGGCATTTTGTGCAGCTGATTTTAAGAGTCGCTGGACAGAAGAAGTCTGTAAAGGTTCACTGCACAGAGCAGGCTATAACAAAGCAGTTAATGATTCTTGTGACATGAATGCTGCCATTTCAGTTTATTTGAATGACACTGGCATTCTGTCTTAAATATATCATGTTTCATTAGTTTTGGGGTTTTTTTGAAACCAACTAGGTATTAGGCATGGATATGCATCTTAGCTAAGCTATAACCTCACCAGCCTGCTTTTCCACTGCAGAGTGCACAGAGTTTTTCAAAACATGTAACCACAGTGATATTTTTATAAAGGAATGTTCACCTCATGGGATTTTGTTAAGGTGTTCTATTTTTTTTCAAAGTTACAGCTTCACTTTATTGTACATGATGTCCAATAAAAAAGATATATGTCTGTGATTGGACTTTGAAAAAGGGCCATGGTGCCTATTCCATTTAAAGGGAATGAAGTCAAGCAGTAAATTTGCTGGTCGCCCTTTTCATATTGACTGTATCTCGGCCAGCAGTCGGTCTTTGATGTTGCAACAATAGAGCAAAGGCAGAGGAGGAGGAGGATTAGGACCTCCATAATATAAAAACAAGTCTGCATTCATCATGATTTTTGTAGAGCGCACAGTCCAGGTCTATTGGAGGTTTGCAGTATAGACTCAGTATGCAGAAGAGTGCAGCAATCTTAACATTTACAGGTGGTTTGCAATTCATCCATCCTTACAGTCTCTTCTTAATTTAGAGTTTGGGCTTTAAACATTTAACATTTTCTTACTCCTTCCTACAATAAGAAAACAGATGTATGTATGAATAGAGTTTCTGGAGAATCATTTTCCTTTACAGGGATTGATTGTAGTGCGATTTATGAAAGGCGAGCTGCAGCATGCCAGTAGAGTATCTATTCCTCATCTTGTGCTTTAGAATCCAAGCTTTTAATGGGCTAGAACAGAGTGGTTGATATAGATATGTTGAACATCTGTGGAAATATATTTCAAAAGGGGACCTGGGGTAGCCACACCATGCCCATGTCTTTAGATGTCCTGTAACAATAGCGCTGAAGGTTTCACATGAGCTATTTAACCTTAGAGTCCTGGAGCTTTTGATATGCATTTAAATGGGAGCAGTGCTAGCTCTTGCTCTTCATCAAGACATACAGAAGGAAAAGGGTCACCCATCTCATGAAAATGCATAAAGTGCCAAATTGCACTAAATGCTGGTGAGAATAGGTAGGTCTTTAATTGTGGGAAGAGCTTGGAAAGGGTGGAATAATCTGCAGTGCACCACAGTGACTGTGCATGCAGTGCAGTGGGAGAATGGAGTGTTGCCAGTGATGCAGCAGTGGCAGCAGCAGTGAGCCCTGTGCAAGGGATCAGTGTCAGAAGTCCAAAGGCAGCTCTTAAGAGACCATCTGGAGATCTACCAAGTGAAATTGTGTTGCTGCACTCCAATCAGTTTCATTGGCTTTTGCTTAAGGCATGATCCTGCAGTGTCCTGATAAGGCAAAACACCTGGAAATTTCTCCATCGGACTCCAAGGACATCTAATCCAAAGAAGGAAAGGGAGGAGAAAAGATTCTGATCTGCACATGACGTCTTAGGACTTGATTTAGGGTTGGATCCTGTGCCTTACTGGGGGTTCAGATTGGACTTGTGAGTTCAAACTCGTGAACATGTCACCACTTTCCAGCTGAGCTGCAGTAGCCCTGTAGATGCCTTATCCCACCTTCACTACAAACACAAGGAGATGTACTTATCTGCAAGGCGTGGTGCCTCCAGGCAGAGCTGAGCTAACCAATCCTGTCCAGGGCAGCTGGGTGTTCAGCTGGATGATTGCTGCCCTGGACAAAGCACTCCAAGGTATTGGTGAACACTAAATATACAGCTTTTCAGTAAGGAATCTGCTCTTTTATGTAACATCTACCATAATGGCCATTAAAAAGTAACATCTGGTGCCGAAAATACACACATGGTATTTCTGTGCTCTGCTGTATGTCTCCTTCATCAGGTCCAGATACAGCAGTGTCTTAGCTGTCTCTGCTTTCCCCAGTTTGTCAGCTGATGAAAGCAAACTACGTGGGGCTGAGCCACTATCAGGTGGGAGCTCTGGCGAGTTAGAGGCATCACTAGCATTTAAAAGAGTTTGCCCTTGAGGGATCAATAGCTCTAGAAAAGCTGAAATCCCTCAGTGGCAGTGAATTTGATTCTTGTTCTTCTTTGATCTGACATTCACGGCTTTCTGAATCATGTAAGTCACAGCTGCCTTTCTCACCTACTCCTCCCACTTACTTCTCCTGTCTCCTAAAAGGATCATTGTTTTCATATTTGTAAGAATACAACTATTGCAGTCTTAACATCAAAATAAAATGAACTAATCAGTTGCATAACAGAAGAACAAGGATCTGTTTAGTATTGCCTCTCTGCTTTTCTCTTTTTTCTTTATGCCATTTAAGTCTTTCCACTATAAAATAAAAAGAGATTGCAACTGAAACTGTGCATTTGCACACATGTAGAATAAGTAGGGAAAAGAGTATACCAGTTCTCCAGTAAACACTGCTGCTGTTGGTAAAAAAAAAAAAAAAAAAAAAGCTACAATTACATTGTAATCAGGTTATAAACCTCATAGTCTTCCCTTGACAATTATTGCAGTTTAGCTGTAAGAGCCATACGAGGAAAGAAGACATTTATTTATCTCTTTAGTACGGTTAAGTAGCTGGAAGCAAGTTCTGTGCCACAGCCAATGAGGAAATGCTCTTCCAACCTGCTCTGCAATGTATGTGCTGTATACACTTCAGGCTCTCCCTCTGTGCAGAAGCAGCTCTTTCTCCCTGGGATCTGGGATGGTGTCTAGGGTCACATCTCTGTTCCTCTAAAAGAGGAGGACAGGACATCTCAAACCTGAGTTGCTGATCTTTTCTACTTTGCTGCTACCTCTGGCTGCTGGGACTAATCAGAGGATGATTTGGGGCTATTCCATACGGTTCATTGTCGGTGGTTCCTGGGTGGCTTCAGTCCACAAGCAAGATTGAAAAATAAAAACACTCATTCCAAGAGTAGCTTAGAACTAACTAGTGACTGTAGGGTAGAGAGGAGACAGAAATGAAGATATTTTCTTTTCACGTAAGTATCAGATTCAAAAGCATCTGCCTCGTTCAGTGCGTGTATGGTATTCATTTCCTGTCTGCAGTCTATTGGAATGCCCCCCGAGTTGTTTGAAATTGAAAATCAAGTCATACTTCTTTAATCAGCTCTAGGAAATAGCCCCCCTCCTTTACTATTCTCAGAAAATTTATATATACATGCATAGAATTTATAATATAGAAAGCCCACATCTCCCTCCAGGGTAGATGCTTTCTTTCCTCTTAAACAGAGAGAAGGGTCTTCATGTAGTCTTGGCATGGTGCACTGCATAGCTACTCGCCTGCTCTTCTTCCCCGTCATGTCACTGGAGGGAGGCCTTTCTCTTGTTCTGCTTTCTCTTTTGCTGTCATGAGGGCAGTCCACGGAGATGTAGAAAGAGGGTATAATGTCCACTGATGATGACTTGATACAAAAATACAACCGCTATTGTGCCGCATATGCAGTTGCAATTTATGCTGATGACTTCCAGTTGCTCGTGTATCGCTCTCCAAAGCTTTCAGATGGAGAGCCTACAGCTGTACATGCAGGCTTGAAACAGTGCTGTGCTGTTGGAGCAGAGATGTGTGCAATCCTGAGGCAGCCGCTCAGGTTTCTGCTGCTGTTTTTCTGTAAACTCCTGAGTGCAGTAACAACCCCTTGTAGAGAGTGTTGTGGGGCTTACGTGTGGTGTGTAGATATTGAATCTAAACAGCGCTGCCTTTCCTCTGCCCTCACCCTCTAACTTGCATCAAAATGAAAAGTCAGCGTTGGTGGGTCAAGTAAATTATCCTGCAGTGATTCCACGGTGTGTGCTTTGAGCACCAAGACTCTAGTGATTTACCTTTTTTCAGGCGCAGGAGTATTGCCAGAAGCACAGGAAACTTCGTGTTTTTGGAATATAATGCTTGTCTGCGTTCTTGCTTTCCTGTTATTGGCTTTTGCTTGTGTGATGAAGTCATCATGTAACTTTTGGTCTGTGTGGACTAAACACTTTCTAGTCTCTAATAACATCTGCCAGCTAACACAGCCGGACTCACAGACACTTCTGAGAGCATAGGGTGGATATTCAGTGGCATATGAGAAGGAGACACAGAGGCTGAGAATAGCTGTTCCTTGGAAACTAACAGCTGAAGGCAAATTTGAACAGTGAAAAAGTCTCAAGTAAGGCTATTCTTTTGGCTAGGGAGAGATGAAAACTTTGCTTATTAAAGCTGGTTCACCTAGTGAAATCCTAGCCATAGTGATTTAGTGGAAGAAACTCGCAAAAGGGCCTAGTTTGAAACCCATGAAAATAATTTCAGGTGTATGTTTGCTCACTTTCATTTCCACTGACTTTGTGTGTGCTGGCCTGCAAAGTCTGACCAAAAAGTTGTATACAAAATTATTAATACTCTAGATTTCCTTTGCTTTTGTGGTTTTGATTACAGCTTAAGGCAGACTTCCCCATTCTCCTGGAACTCTGTGTGTAAATTATGATACAGATTTGAAATGGTGACTTTTAAATTTAGCTATGACATAAATTGATTCTACTTAAAACTATATTATGCTACTGATTTTGTGCAAGGATTTAATGAAGTCTAAAAGAATTGGTACTTTCAAGGAATTTTCATTTCAACATCACAGGTTATAGGAGTGAAATAGCTGGCTTACTCCTCAGTTGGGCATTCGCCTGTTCAGCTGCTCAATCAGTGAGTGCTGTATGGAGACCTCCAGCCAAGTAGCGATTACGGAGGAGATATTCAAGGTCACGAAGAACAGCTGAAAATTTACAGTCAATCAGTTTAGGCAACTCAAGTATTCGTTAACTACATGCAAAATGTGGCAGTGGTCATTGGTCAGAGCCCTACACCATGTTAATTCTGTGTACTTGGCTGACCTGTGGAGGGCTGAGTATGTACTGAAGAACAAAGCATCAGTGTGCACTGTGTTAGACAATTTGCTAAAGGGCCTCTGTTTTTTTCCTGCAGGCATTGAATTGTAATCACCACCATATCTATTTTATTATCAAAGTGTTTATACAAACTGACAGCTCTTCACTTCCAAGCTGAGCCACACTGTTGTGTTTTCCAGCTTAAGGAAAACATGAAATACAAGCAAACAACAGAGCACGAAAAATAGCTGTGCTGTGAAATGTGTGTCCACAACATGTAGGAAGAATTTGCCAGATTAGAGTATAATACGGTTGGTTTTCTTCTTGAGCTCTGAGGAGAACACTGCCTGCCAGAGCAGTTTGGATCTGGCCCGGGGGTTTACTGATGCTGTGGAAGAGTGGTCTAGGACTTACTGGGCCTTGGAAGGGAAGGCGACCCCAATACTATATGTCCTACAATCTCTGCAGTCATGAGTCTGGGTCATCTGTTCAGTTCTCGAGACTTTCTGTGGAACTAAGGGCTAGAACATTCTAGAGTAAAAAACTAAAATTGAAGAGCTGTGGTTCTGAGATGGATGTACCTATGTGCTTTGAGTTGCTGTTTCTGCTGTAAGCAGCTCCTGAGAGCTATCTCTGTATACGGCAGAAAATCAGCACTGGTACCTTGGGTTTACATCCCAAAATTGAATCTGCTCATAGGTGCTGCTCCAGCAGTGGGTGTGGGTCACCATGTCTCCTCTGAAGCTCTGCTGTCCTAATAACAACACTGTTCTCTATTTTTTATGGAGACAGTATTGCTTCAGAAGCCGTGCAACCTCTGAAGGTCACACGTTCCGTAGCAATACCCTGTGGAATGCCTGTGTTTGGTAGTTTTAGCCATTTAGTCACACACAGGGGTACTGCAAGCTTGAAAGAACAGGATACAATGTCATTATGCTGTTTTTGCTGGACTAAAAGCGGAGCTATTAATAAAATAGACCATGCTGAACAGGACTTTTTTTTTAGCAACCGTAATCAGTGGATTTATCTTCCTTGTACGTAATGTTTAAAACAGATGCTCTATTTTGCAGCCACTTCCTGAAAACAATTGTGCATATGCAAGCCAGTGTAGTCCATTTTAAATGATTTATGAATAGTGATTATCTAAAAAGGGCTATTAATTACTGCATCAATTCATTTGTGGCTTTCTAAAGATAAGTAAGGTCCTTCACCACATTGATAAATGTGAACATGAAAGCATGCTTCGATGAAAATGAGAGAAGCTGAGTGGTTGATATGCCAAGCCTTCGCTGTGACTTCTGGTGGTGGGAGCTGTCTGTGACTCATTAGAATGAATGCGAGTCACACAGGCATTAAATACGAGCATAAGTGGTCTGTCTGCTGTATAAAAAAGCCACAGCAGAGCTAAGAACAGAATGTGGATCTATTGACTGCCTGGACTGTATGTACCATTAATGATAACATAGCTGTGCATCTCTGCTTTTTGGCAGCTCACTGCACAGTCTGCTTAGCCAGCACTGTCCTCACCCCTGCACCTGCTGGGCTTTGCACCGCTCATACTCCTGATATACAAAACAAATAGATTCACATGTAAACAAAACCCAGACATTAGATCACCCAAGTTCATTACAGATCTTGGATCTGCAAAGGTGAAAGCCTCATGTAGTATCCCAGCATGTTTCTCAGCCTCCCCCGACGGGTTAATTTTAAAGTGATCATTTAGCACTAACCTGGGAACACACGACAGCCTTCAAAATCAAAACAATCTGTTAAAGCAGGTGGCAAATGAAACCAGCCCTAATGGCAATAATGATTTTCTGTGAAGGCCCCAGGCTTCATTTTGTCTCTGATAGCAATATAATCTTTTATAGCGTCTGTGAAGTTTCCTAATAAATAAACATTCCTTGTTGCTAGTGGTTGAAGATGCAGTACAGGTGCATCATGAAAGTGCACTGACAGACTGTCGGGTTCCAATTCAAGACCTCTTGTCAAGATCATTTTACAAGATATTTCAAAGGAGTATACAAGAAATAAAAAAAGCAATGTAGCTGCAGCAAGGATTTGGTAATAGATTCCCTCGCTGTCTGGGAGTTGTTAGGTTTATAAGCTGCATCAGTTTTCCCAAATCCTTTCAGCTCCATAATTAGCAGTGCTTGCAAATGCGCCCTCCGCTTGGCAAGTGGGGAGGGAATGAAGGAAGGTGAGTATGAAAGAAGTACAAGAGAAAGAGCAGCTCCTCCAGAGTATTTTCCATAGCTCCAGTTGCTCCTCCCTTATTCTGTCTCAGTTGTTTTTCCAAATCTGGAAATTAAAATGAGGAAGAGAGGAGGGAGATGGATTCTTCACCTGATAAAAAAATGAAGAGAACTTCTCTTGTCTCCTAGCTAAGTATTTTTAGAAGTTCCCATTTCTGTTTAACTTTCTATGGGAAGGAAATAGCGCGTTTCCCTGCAGCTCACATCTAACATGACGAAGGAAGAAAAAATAAGAAGGACAGAGTTAAAATACCTGTTTGATTATGAAAAAGTTAAACTGCAGTAGGAAATTCTTCCTGCCTACAGGGCTGTACACTGGTGATGCCTTTTACCCACCTGGATCACCAACATTTAGTTATACTCAAAAAAATGCCCAGGAATTGTTCTTCCCTGGTTTATAGATAGACACAAATGCATTGATATATGGGATTTTAAACCAGATGAGAGTGACTTCATCAAGTCTCACAGCAGTTGGTGGCAGAGATGGGAAAACAATACTCTGGGTCTGTTTTTACTTTCTGTACATCACAACTCATCCTTCACAGTCCGCCCTGCAGAGTTTCTGTTGTGAAGGAGACAATATCATATTTTATCCCCATACTATTTTTTCTAATATATTTTTACCATACTCTCCATTTGCTATTCCTTCAGAGCCCACACCAGTCAGACATGGGGTACTGAATTATTGCCTTCCCTTTTTCAGTGATGAGTATGGCAAGGTATGTTATTGTGTAATGCAAACAGCGTGGCAGATTCTCTCTGTAGGGTTTATTCACTGCCTTGTCACACGGCTGTGAATAATGAGTTCCTGCCTTTCTATACTATCCACACAGAATACTCAGAAATCCTTAGCTGTTTTTGTACTAGGGACTTCCTGATCCCATGGTGACAGCAGAGCTGTAGCTGACAGCAATCACGAGTAACTCCTTAAAAGTCATCTTAATGAAAAGTTATGAATAATCCTGTTAAATGAAGGGCAAAAAAACCTAATTTATCTTAAAATATTTAGAGCAGATACATCATTTGAACAAGAAACCAATGATGTGCCTGATTTAGAAATGTCATAACTTCAAAGAAACTGAGTCAGTAGTTCAGAATGAAACGACATAGCTTCTAAAGCAAGGGAAGCAACACTGCTTTCCCAAAAACAATTGGAAATACAAATTGCGTACACCTAAAAATAAATACTGTGAAGTAAAAACATGTGAAATAACTTAGAAATAAGTAGAGAAGGATATCCCTCCACAGATTTTCATCAGTTAGCCTTGTAATACAAACACTCATTTCTCCAGCAATCACGCTGGCATTGTGGCGAGGACAGCCTTCTCCCTGCTAGGCAGACTTGGGAGATCCTTTGCCCGAGGTAATGCAGGAAACCAGCGAGCCTGTAATCTGCTTGTCAGGTGCAGTACAAGCTCACTTTTTATCCATGGCAGCCTCTGTTATCTTTGTACTAAAAATACGCATTTTTAGTAACACCACACATCAGCTTAGACACAACACTAGGATTTACCTGTCTAAAACCAGACCTCCCATTCATTTTAATAACTGAAAAAAAATGGTCTTTTCCTTCTGGTACTGTGAGCAGATGATAGCTGAATCTGCAGCCAGCGACAGAACATGAAGGCGCAGCACAAAGCTGCACCAGGGGAGGTTCAGACTGGATACAAGGAACAATTTCTTTACCACAAGGTGGTCAAACACCAGACCAGGCTTCTTAGAGAGGTGGCGGATGGCCCATGCCTGTCAGTGTCAAGAGGCATTTAGACAATGCCCTCAGTA
>JAOWBP010051808.1:0-10011 GCA_028571105.1 Tragopan temminckii | reverse complement strand
ATCCGGTTTTCCATTTTCTTTCTCTTCAAATAGATTTCAAACATCAGGGCGTTGTTTTTCCTACCTTTAGAAACTTCCCTATTTTAGGATGGACAGTGCTGTCCAAAGTATCACGATACTGCCTCAGACGGTGCTTCTCATCCCTCCCATCCAAAGCACTACCCTTTTAAGTAAGGAAAATATTTCTTTGGTCTAAAGCATGGCTAGTGGTGTAGTAAGCTAGCTAGCATAATGTCAGTGCCCTGACAAAGAAAAAGTGATAAAACAGAGTAATTCTTCCCTGTGGATTTTTCTCACAGTATTTTCTTTTGATAGCTACAAGGGCTGCTCTGAAAGTTATGCCTCCTATTTTATTATTTTGCCCGACATTGTGAGAGGCAGATTTTGGTGGAGTGGAAGTAGAGGTTGAACCTTCTCACCAGTATTCTGTTACATTTTGTTGCCATGTGACATATGACAGCAGAGAGGTAGTCTGACAAAATGGCATCTGACACGGAACTGCATATGGAGCGAAGGTGTGGAATTGAATTCCTCCAAGTGGAAAAAATGGCACCCACAGAACTTCTTTGACATTTATGTAGACCAAACAGTGGATGTGAGAACAGTGAGGTGGTGGGCAGTGCGTTTCAGCAGTGGCAACAGTGACATGAAAGACAAGCCAAGTTCCGGACAGCCATACATAGCTGCCACACCATGAAATGAGAAATATCTCAATCAGGTCACTCACTTGAATCGGCTAATGATGTTAAAAATAATGTTTTGTAGCTGAGAATTTTCTCTCTCAGGTAGCACTATTATGCTCTTTGTATCTATTGTAGTTCTCATGGAAATAAATAAGAGGCATTAATTTCAGAGTGAACTATGTACGCCGGTTAATATTTCTAAAGACAAAAGGCATTGTAAGCACTACAAAGTTAAGGTCAAATTTCAATTTAATGGTAAAAACACTAATCAGAGCCTGAAGGAGAATTTCACTTGGAAAGGGTATTTTACAAAAAAGGGCCCAGTGAATAGCTATAAGTACTTCTAACCATAGCAAACTATATCTGGTTTAAACAATATTTGCACTCTCAGGTTAAAGTGTTAGCAATATATATTAAATACTATTTTCCAGAAGTCCCTTAACAGAGCATGCTTCCAAATGCCATTCTGTTAAGCTTCTTTACTGAAATAACAAAATTTTTGTTTATTAAGGCTCGTATCTCCCAGGGTAGTCCTCAGGGTGCAGTTTTAGTTTTGTGTTTCCTAAGGGAGAAGCCATTTAAATATTTGTCTTATATTCTTGGAACACTCTGCTGATTCAGAATTCCATTATAGCGGAAACTCCTGTTGATTTATGAAACCAAATCAATGATTTATGAAATAAACACTCAGAATATTTCTCAATTGAAGACAGTTGACATTAATAAAAAGAAGTCGTCTCTGGAAAAGAAATTCTATTTTCAACAAGAATATTAATGGACTGATTACTCACTCCTTACCATTATTATATACATTAAAGAATCACTTATTTAGTGTATTTACATGTATATTTTCCAAAGCTGTTGCTGTTGCAAACTATTTCTTTAGATATTATTTGTAGATGATTTTATACTTTTTAACGTGAGGTGTGGCATTGTATTAATAAAGTAACTTCAGTCATGCTATCACGTAATACACAACGTTGTAGCGAGAAGGATGCATCATCCCTAACTTGTTTACAAGACTCTTAAGCATTCCAGTGATGAGTCTGTCTGTAGTCATGCCAATAATGAAACTATGGATGCATTGTTGTCCTTATTTAAAAATCATGTTCTTAGATGACATGTATTTACAGTTCCAGTGAGGAAAGTAGTGTTCATGTTGTAAGAAAGTAGTATATAGTATCAAAACTACAGCAGAAATGGAATACTATTCATGATAATGTTATATTCCAATGACTGTTAGTAGAAGTGTTGGAATGTTATGATGAGAATTGAGCTGAATGTGAGGGATGTTTAGGGAATGCAGAAGTAGACAGCCACAGCTTAATATCACAGAGCATTTGGAAACTTTGCAGGGTTCTGAGGAGCTGCCTGTGGAGGCATGATGTGTTGAAAACATTTTAGATGAACATTGATAGTCAAGAAGGCAATTTGTAAGTTGTTTCCTAGTGGCTGGTTTAAATTCAGAATCAATGATTCTATTGCTGTCAGCTCAGGACTAAAACTCGTAGCTCCTGAAAACAAGCCCTCCCGGTATAGTATTACTGCCTCTCTTCCAAACAAGCTGAAATTGATCCCAAATATAACCACTTCAATATTGAAACATACAATCCACTTGACCTGACCTTTCATACTGATGATGAAATGAAATTTCATGAGAAATAAATTCAACATCTCAATTTCCTCAGGCCTAAGAAGACCAAATAAATAGTCAAACATAAACTAAATTTTGAAATGTTTAAAACAATCACACAGCTTTAGAAGAAAATGCAATTTCCTTTAATCAGATGATAAATTCCAGTTTTGTGCTTAAAACCCTGAGACTGTTTTATTTTTAGGGCAGAAGGCCTTTTGAGTCAACGGACCTAGTTTGGGAATTACATTCATTAAAATAAATAAAACCAGATTTCTACAGGGCTATTTCAACTGTAAAGACAGTTAGATGTAATTGAAAACATAGTCTTGCCCGTGTTGTGCAATTACATGTGAAGTCTCTTTACCAATTTCCAAGGCAACTATACAAAATATATATTTTTTTTGCCACAAGTGGTGGAAATCTGTGATTCTCTGCTTCAGACACAGGTGGCACTCCTTCTGCTTGCAAACAAGACATTTTGCCAGCTGTCACGTTGCATTGCGTGACCCTGAGTAGTTACTTTCTAGTGCCCTTCCCCATGATGGACAGTAACTTACCCTTCTTTTCCAGCTGGTCATCCCGTTTCTGTCAGTATGCCACTAGCACAGGCTCTGATGCAGGTGGCAGAGCTATCTTTAAATAATGATCTGAGCTGCATATGAATTCCTATCTCTCCTGTTAGAACTCAACCTTAGGAGTTTTGAATTAAGTCTCCCATTGTGCAAAGAGTGTGTTGATGACTCTTTCATCAGGGTTATTAACTGTGAACTTGTGACTAGTTTTTGTTAGCGCTGAACGACAGCTTTCCTTTGGGTATTTTGGGTACTGTGTTCCCAAAAAGGTGTTATAGTATTGGGAACTATTTATCCACGATGGCTAGTCATTACATTGAGACTTCAGCTGTGATAAATCCAAAGACCTGTTTGAAGTATGGCTATTATAGATTCAGTTATGCTTTTGGCCACGTGGGGCTTCACTGGAATGATTTTAAATTTATGTAACTGTAATTGAAACCAGAATTTGTCCCCATGGTAATTAAACATCTCAGATACTGGCTTGCTGATGATTAGTAAATTTATGCTTTTGAAAAATACCTCATACAAACGTATATTAATTGTATTTTCAAGTTCAATTATTGGATCAGTTTTAGCCTGCAGGGAAATATCTACTGTATAACACTATTTTCACAATTAATGCTTTTGAAATTAAAGTGATTTTTAGTTTGTTTTTCAAGTCAGTAGAATGACAAGTCATTATGTGAAAATGAAAGATGAGACAATTCGACAGACTTGAGCCACCATAAAAGGCTAATATCTGAGGTGTGAACATACACACAAAAAGCACTAATGAGGGCAGAAGAAATATTCCCTAATCTAGCAAAACTTAAATTAGAA
Organism: Tragopan temminckii; assembly: GCA_028571105.1. Classification (NCBI taxonomy): domain Eukaryota; kingdom Metazoa; phylum Chordata; class Aves; order Galliformes; family Phasianidae; genus Tragopan; species Tragopan temminckii. The sequence goes on along the minus strand of JAOWBP010051808.1, from coordinate 6,298 downwards.
CAGTCAAATTCTAAGTTCTTAATGGAAATGTCAGTGAGGCTGTAATCATGGCAGAAGTACTGGACACCATTTCAAGAAATAACCAAAGAAAAAAGAGGAGCAAGGCAAGAGGAAAATAAACACTGCTGTACAACATGCGACAAGACTTCCTTTACAATCTACTCACATGTCAAAGTTTTTAAAGCCAGTCCTCTGATAAATCAAATGAACACATGTACTTTAACTACTGTGGTTAATAAAGGATGCTTTATTTCCATTATTTAGCCTGTAGGCCAACTAAAGTCATAGAACTTAAGAATGGGAAAGATCTGGAACATAAAATAAAAACTATACTTAATTTCAGCAGCCATATAGTGTCAGTCACATTCATGAAACCTGCTTCACGTGCCGTCACCAAACCCACTTAAAGACCTGGATCGAGAAAACATGCTTAGACTAGGACACATTCAGAAAGGCATTAAGAAGGACTAAGAGCATCCCCAGCTCTCTGTATCCTTGCAATAATAAGAATTTCTTAAACATAAATCCCTAGAAGAAAACTCTTTGGGCCCAACAACTTTGACTTCAAGGAATAAAAAAAAATGTTCTGACAGTAAATCTAGTGGTGGGTGTTTCATCCATCATCTATTTTTTTTTTTTCTATGTTAATGAAATGCCAGTGGTAGTGAGTATAATGTATGCAACTTACTAGTGCAAGATCAATTAGACTTTCTTCTTATAACAAAGGTAGCATGCATTTTTCTTAATTAATTAGCCATGTCATCAGCACATCAGTACATAGTTGACTACAGATTACAAATTGACTCTGGGGAAGCTTGTCATTCCCTTGAAAAAGAACCCACATTAAATCATTCTCTTATTTTCTTCTGTAGTACTCAAACTTCTCACAGGTAGGGGTGCGCTTTATTTTCTTTGCAGTTTTGGCTAATTAAATCATTCCATCTTCTGTGGACTTTCACAGAGAGAGGTGATTTTATCCTGTTATGAAAGAAAATGTTTTTTGTGTAATGTTTTTGTCAGCAGGAGAATCAAACTGAAGTTACATGTCTGTGATTTCTTCCAATTTGTGAGTTGTGCTTGTAACATTGGTATCCAAGTACTTTTCACTGGCACTGAAATTTCACTCATTTCTTTTTCTCACTCCCTTCCTCTGCTCCTTCTTTTTCCTGTTTCTTAGCAGCAGGTGGAAGAAAATATCTTGTTTAGATTATAGCCCAATTACCTTTTGTGTACAGATAGATCATGCCTTTTCTCTTCCTCAGCAGCATGTGAGTGAATGTTCTCATCCTCCTTACTAAACGCTTGGATCTTAGTGTGGGTAAGGAACAAACTTAGCTCCTATTCACATCCTTTGATTTTTTTCTGTGGTCATGAATATTAAAATCACATTGCCTTATTAGAGTTGTTATTTTCTTTAATTTTAACTTAATTTTCCTTTGTTTGGGGGTGGGTGTAACATAGCAGGACCGAATATTCAGCCAAATATTCAATATTTTGGGGAGGTCAAATATTATAATGCTAAACCAGTGGATTAATTCAGGAGTGAATCTCATTCCAGTTAAAACAGATTCATATTTTTCAATCTTCTATTTCATTGCACTTTGAAGAAAAAGCTTTTTTGTCTTCGTATTTCATGACTATTCATAGCAGATATGGTGATCATAGCTTAACTTCCATTGCCTGAAAATAGCATCAGTAAGGTGGTTTAACTTAAACTCCAGTCACTACTGTGAGAAAAATCCCTGCATATTCAATCTGCTTTCTGGGAGCTTTTTCTTCCCTCTTATATCCAGTTGCTATGAGGATATTATATGCTCTCAGGTTACTTTTCATAGCAATCTTGACCAATTTAAGAAACCTGTTGTCAATGTGCAGACTTCCAAGTCTGTAACCTCATAAAGATAACCACTGATGTTGCCAAGAGAAGCATCCCTGTCTCTCACTTAAGCTTTTTAGTCAAGTAGACAAAGTGAGATAATAGCATAATGCTAAATGTGATTAATATGGTAATCGCATTTGTCATCTCAGAAGCATTCTATCAGCTCTTCTGTTTCAGACAAAAGAACTCTCTTCTCATTTTCTTCTATACTTCATCTATTTAAAAGGAAAAATATAAATAGGTTTGCTGCAGAAGGTTGTCCTTATTTAGTTTAAAACTTTGTGAAGGAAATATTCTACCATGTAAACCTTGAAAGACAGTGCCTGCACACCTGCAGAATGTTCCACTGTGCTTTCTATGTGTGTTTGTGTGTTTGTGTGAACAAGGTGAGACTGATGTCTCACATTTTTATTAATATTTCCACAATTTATTAATTTTTCCATGTTAACATGAGTAAGCTTGCTTGGAGGCACATTCACAGGACGTACCACATTTCTTCATGCTCAGATTCTGGTCAGTGAACCAAATATTTATGGGACTCCTCTCCAGCCTGATTTCAAGGCTCTAGTATGTGGCCTAGATCCAGAAATCACTTAGACACATTTTTATGATTTAAAGTATATCTAAAGTTGTGTTGACCTTAAGAAGTATTTGCCATTGTTTTTGGATTGCAGTATTTGTTAATGCTGATAAAAATTTCTGCATCAAAATCAATGGTCAGAGCCTACCAGAGCCACCATGTAGACTGTCACAGACTTCTGCAACTCATATTTGAAAGGTTATGCCTTGAGGATTTAATTCATATGAGCTGCAGCATACAATACGTTCAGGATAGTAACTTCCCTATTGTGGATCACATCAAGGAAAGACCTTATTTGGGTACATTGTTTCCTTTATTTTTAAATGCGGATCTAATTTCCTTGTAATTAACTAAATCATTTAAAGGGATGGCTGGTTCTTTGGGGTGGTGGATGCCTCATCCCTGGAGACTTTCAAGGCCAGGATGGATGGGACTCTGAGCAACCCGATCTAGCTGTGCATGTCGGTGTTCAATGCAGGAGAGTTGGACTAGATGACCTTTAAATGTCCCTTCCAACTCTAAGGATTCTGTGATTCTGTGAAATCCTTTGACAAAATCAGATCTTCAAATACTAAAATCTAAGGCAAAGAAATAGGAGATTGCAGTACATCTATGCTTACTGTACCACTGGAGGAAGCAGAAAACATGGGTAGGAGGCAGTAGTGAGACCTGACACCTGACTGTTCTTGAAATCATCTAAGGTAGATCAAACCAAGGCCAACAAGGTGATCTTCAAACGACTTCTCAGAACCAGTGTTGTACAAGAGCACAGTCTTTCTGGTACTTCACAGCCACAAGCTTCAGAAAAGCCTTTTATAAAACAAAGACTAACTGGCTTTTGCCTGCAAATTAGGCATTTAACTTTTGAAGAAAGCTTTAACAATAGGAATTATTTTAGTAAGAAAAGAAGAATTTGCTGGCATTCACTTATAGCAAAGGTTTAGGCTCTTCTGATAATAACAGAAAGTCCTATGACCTTCCCACTAAAAGGTCAAATGCTGAAGTTCTACTCTGAGTGCCTGTAATTTTCACTACAATCAGCCTCTCAATATTACATGCTTTCGAGGACTCAGCAGAAAGATTTCCTACAGAAGAGTGTATTGGAGGAATTGGCTTTTGACAACCCAATCAGGACAGGTGAATTTTTCAAGACAAATCGTCTCAAAATCATTAACGTTTCTAGCTACTGGAAACCACTATGTCTTTGATTTGCCCTGTGATGGAAATGAAATGCTCTGTGTCCTGTGAGGAGCCTGACTAGCAAATGAACGAGTGGAAACAGACTTTGAAAACAGTTGTCTTTACTTCTTGACTGGGGGATCTAGTTTGTATTAAGCAGTCCTGGCACTGTGGGATAAGGCAGATTGAGAAAAAAAAAAAGCAAAAGGCAAAACATGCACTATGCCAGCATGATTTGAGACTGAAGTAAGACTAGGTCCCACTGACTTGGTTGTATGTGATATTCTGATCCCTCAATAATAAGCAAAGATGCTATAAATGTCAACAAAGAAGGAAATATATTTTAGAGAAAAGTAAAAATGCATTAGTAGCCTAACATACTAGCACTATAATTTCATCCTTCCTGCTGCATTAGAACATAGATCTTGGATTTGTAAGACTCTGTCCAAATAATTTTGAAAACTATAGAAGGTGGAATGGATAGGAGCATGAAGAGAAAAGCCATTCAGATCTAATTTGAGCAAAGCCATTTTGTAAAGGCTTTTAAAACAGTTTAAGTACAGTTGACTTGGAGGAAAAAAAAAAAGGTTAAATATATGTTGTCTTTCAAAATTTCAAGCAAAGATATAATAAATAAAGGCAAAGCCAGAGTTTCAAGAGTTCAAAGACCAGACTTAGAAGGAATTTTCATTCTTTAATGTCTTACTTTACAAAGGGATACAAAAATTGCTATTTGATCAACTAGTTGCATTTTACTGCTGAATATTTATTCAGCATGTAGTCTTAAACAAGGTTAAAAACAAGCTAGAAAAGTGTAAAACTTAAGTTTCTGGGGAAAAATCAACACTAAGATATAATTCTCTTAATTGAATTATGATTTTGTGTGGGTTTACTGGACTACCCAATACAGTTTCAGCAGAGAACTTTATTCATTTTTGAAACAGTGTATAATTCTTGAACTGAAAGCTGTGGATTGGCTCAGAAAATTGAGCTCATTAAAATTTACTCATGAGAGAATGTCTTGTAAAGGGAAATGCAAGTGTATTAATGGCAATGTTACAAAGAAAAAGCAGGGAAAGTTTTAGGTAGCAGCCATAGTTTTTAGTAAATAAGATAAAATCAGCTAATCAAATGCAAGGGTTTCATGAGAAGGATATTTGGAGATGTTTTGTATTTTCTGAGAGGTGCTAAACTTTATCTATCTCCGCTGACCTCCCAGAAGGCTCTCCATGGAGATCTTTTATAATAACTACTTGCTTAAAATCAGTTATGTTAATAAAATCCCTGTAAGTCAGCTTGGTAATTGTGAAAATGGAAAACAAAACTTTGCATGTATGAACTTCTTATCCTTCTAGAGAGTGTGTCCTTCTATATTACGTGCTGGATAATAGAAAAACATCAGAAATCTCTAGGCTATCCGTTGCTGTAGTGGGTTGGTCATTTATGTTTGTTTTACACTTTCTTCCTAACAAAAATAATTGGGTGCTTCAGCTTCATTAGCTCCAAACGCTGCCAGTGGAACCCTGACTGCATCTTTGGGTAACTTCATGTTTTTGAAAGTGCAGTGGGCTTAATATTTCTTTGGAAGGGTTATGAGTTCATTGGTGGCCATCACATAATGAGGAACTGTGATTACTGTGTAACAAAGTACCTTAGCCAGGATGTTTGGTTTGCTAAAGTATGTGATGAGGCTGTTGAAGGACTGATGAGAGTCAAACTGGAGCTGCTCTGTGAAAGGAAATGGGGAGAGCTTCCATACAAATAAGTTCAAAAAGCTGAATACTGGTGGCTGTACAAAAACCTCAACCAGAGTGGGAGAGTTACTGTCCTTTTCCTGGCTTTTTACAGAACTCTTGGAAGTAGAGGGTATTTTTTCTTCTGTATTCTTTGGCTGAGTCATATCTCCACATCTCCACATCACATGCTGAGTTTTCTCTGTCTCTCAACCATGCCAGCTACAGGCTTAGATAATAAGTGGGAAAGCATACGCAACCAAGGATATTTTCCTCCAGGCTTTCTTTGCCTGTTCTCCAGAACAGATGCTGTGGCTGTGTCCTTTCTCCCTAAGTTCATTCCCTTGACAAGGATATTTATAGAGGTCATTGTCTCAATCATTGCCACATATACTGTTCTGTCATCACAACCTGAACCGGCCTTCCATTTAGCTCTATGACACTGTATTTATTCTGCTAAAGTGTCACACTCAACTTTATTTTTAATTATTATTACTTGTTATACCTTTGGAGGACTTATTTCCTTCCTTTCCTTTTTGTAGGAAACCGAAAGGATTTGTTTAAATTTTGAGTTCATCTATTCTTTTCTTACAAATGCTCTTCTACTATAAAAGAGGCAGTTTTTAACCCTGGCCCATTTTATTCTTGCTAGCTGGAAGGATCCTTGAGATCAGGATTCGACTTCTGGGTTTTCTGCAGGTCCTTTTGATATCCTCTGCCAGAAAACTTTTCTGTTGCTATGAAATGGGTGCAGTCAACTTTTTCTCTCCCCATCTTTTCTGGTCTTTGCTTATTGAAATGAGCTCTGCTTTGGTCGGGGAGGCTTTCCTCACAGAATCACAGAATGGCTGGGGTTGGAAGGGACCACAAGGATCATGAATCTCCAACCCCCCTGCCACATGCAGGGCCACCAACCTCCCCATTTAA
>JAOWBP010051807.1:0-14535 GCA_028571105.1 Tragopan temminckii | reverse complement strand
GGTGGGGGTCCCAGGGGGGGGGCTCTGATGTCCTGTGCTGCTATCTAGAAGAGACATCATGGGAATTTCCTGCAGTGCTTTACTGCTCAGCCTTCTGACAATTATATAGTTGCAAAGATGCTTGTAAGTCAAAGCAGTGTCCTTGATTGGCTGTTAACAGTCTGTTTGCTTTCTTGTTAGTGATTACATTTATTTAGTCAGTTAAATTATAAGCAAGATTGATTTTTATTTGAAAGCAAATAGTTCATAAACTCGAAGAAAGCTGTTGCCTAATGTGTGATCTGTGCTCAGTATTGTTCCCCCTACCTCTTTTTTGGTCAGAGGGAGCAAGAAAAGCAGAAACGTTGCAATGCTCGTATACAAATAATAGTGAGGAAATCCACTTTCCTGTCTCTGACTGAATCTAAGTGCAGTCTGACTGTCTCCTGCAGTGGGGATGAAGCACCCTGGTACTGCCCAGGTGAGGCTTCCTCAGCCCCAGTCCAGGCACGCAGTAACCTGCAGCAGGATCTGCTAACAACACACCTATATCTTGCTTAATGTAATTGTATCTGGAAGACAGGGTGACCAAAGCCTACTGGATAGGTACATCGTCCGAACAGTCGCTCAGTAACTGGAATGGGGGATGTAATGACGCTAATTACCAGGAAGCATCGGTAAACTCTGTTCTGGAGAAAAAGTGAAGGGTGTGTTTGTGTTTCTGAGAGGAAGACTGCTGTTTGATGTTCTGCTCTTATCTTGGCATTCACTAAATTAGCTCACGAACTGGCAGGTGACAGTGAGTGCACAGGGAAGGAAGCAGAAGTGGGGTGGTAGCGGGAGTTGAGCTGTGTGTGAGGCCAGGCATGCATCCTGCTGCTCACCCTCTGGCCAGCTGGATTGGGCACCTCCAAGTCCCACACAGGAGTGGGGGCTGAAAGCAGCAGCAAGGCAGGAGGGAGTAACACGAGGAAGGGAGACTCCAAGGAAGTAGCTCTTCTCACTGCAGTTGGGCCCCCAGCTGCAGGAGGGTGCATGTGCATTCGGGTATGGTTATGTTGACAGAAAACCTGCTAATATTCACAGATAACTGGTGCAGCTAACAGACAGAGGGCACAACTCTTGCTGCTACCCTTATGGTCCACTTTCTAGGATGCAAAGATATGGAAAGGTAATACTCAGTCCAGGCTGCCTGCTGGCGTGTACTTGTCTCTGTTACTAGATTTGGAGCAGAGAATAGGGAATGATACTTGCAGAGACTTTTGCTTCACTTTGGAACCTAAACATCACTGACTTTTCATGAATGTATTTTAAGTGCTTTAGAGAATTTTCACAGAATCCCAGACTGGTTGAGGCTGGAGGCACCTCTGGGTCCCTCTGGTCCCACCCTGCTCCAGAGCAGATGCCCAGCATCACATCCAGGTGGGATTGGACTACTCCAGGGGGGAGACCCCACAACTCCTCAGGGCATCCCCATGCCTCTCAGGACTTACCCTATATCTCTCAGGACTGTCACTGCATTTTTGGGATGGTTGTGTAGATACTTCCAGTTGAATATAACAGTTACTCTGCCAGGAAGTTGACACCTGTACACAGGTCAGAATGTGAGCCTCAAGTCCAACTAATTGGAAAGACAACATTAAGAATTAGTCATGCAGTTTGCTGAGAACTCACAGTGAACTAGGAAATAGCAACTGAAAAACAGTGTATATTTCTAGGCATATGATTCATATATATTAAACAGCTTTACACAAGAAACACATCGCTTGCAGAGTTTCACAAGACACAAACCTGTCTCCTGTTAGCAGGAAGGAGCTCGCTGCCATGCCTCACACCTCACTGCCAGGGACATCAGACCCTGATCACATCTGTCCTGGGATACTGAAATCTGTTCAGAAGTGCACTGTACAGGATCAGTGCTGCTGGGGGTTCAGTCTTCTTCCTCACCCTTCTGCAGCTCTCTCTGAATTTTGCATGATTCCTTTCTCCAGAAGTAGGTCAAAGCAAGTGGACAGCAGTAAATCTTAACAGGTGGTGGAGGAAGAGATTTTCCTCATATAACAATTCTGATGAAAGTGTGTTGACTTTTTAGGGATTAACATCACAAAGCAACAGTTTGCTTTCCAGTAGACTCTTCTCTGCACTACATTGTTGAGTGAGGATTAAACATTGCTTTCCTTGCTTTATGAAAGGAAATAGGAACACAAACATGTAGTCTTCACTCTGAAATAAAAGTGAGTTTTTAACTTGGACTCCCAGAGCTGGAGGAAACTCCAGAGAGATAAGTAAGGCACTTTGCATATTCTGCTTGTTGGTGGTGGGGAATGAGGAAAGGATAACAGAAGAATTAGCATTTCTCTGACTAATCTGCAAGGAATACAATGGTTTTGTCTGTGACCAGATTTTACCACACTTAGTGTGAAGCAAGAATAGATTTTACCTGCGTAAAAAGAGTATTTCTGCACATTGTCTAATCCTTGCTTGGTTTCCATTGGGTTGTGCTCCTGAGGATGTTCCCCACAGGGTTCCTGAGGTTCCATCCCGCCCTGCGGTGGGTCTCAGCACAAACACACTGTGCTCTTACCACAAAAAGCATTCACCAAACACCTCTTGTTTCTTTGCTCTAGGAAATGGTGCAGGAAACTTTCTCTTGCCACGGGCTTAAGTTTCATTCTTATCCTTCCTGGAAGTTTTATTCTTGAATCACGTTTTTGCCCTTTGTATAACCTTAGGAAAACACACAGCTTTTACAAGGGAGCTATGAAATTGTTGCAACAGGTGCTTCGTAAATGTCCTTTTAGTATTTTATGGGTTATAAGCACACCAGATGAGGAAGGCGGCTTTCTCCCCTGCCCTTGATGGCTGTGTCCTGAGGGCATTTAAGGGAAAACCAACAAATCTGCTCTGTACTTTCACCCTCAGCTGGTGGGTGTGAGGTCTGGGGGTTGCCATGCTGCAATGGTTTTTACCAACTCGGGCTGGGATTGTGCTGCCAGTGACCTGAGAGTGGTCTGGACCCCAGAGCATGGGGACAACAATGGGGGTGTCCCTGGCATCTGTCCGTGGCAGGAGATCAGCCTGCACTGCGGCAATTTGCTGTGATCCAAATGAAAACTCCACTGCTGGGTATTGCAGAATGCATTTTTGGTACTGGGCAGACTCTGCAAGTTCATCACCTGGACAGAGAGGTCCTGCAGCCCCCCTGCATCAGGCTCCAGCTGTTACACACACAAGGTCATTATCACAGCTCTTCTTGCTCAGTCCCTCACTGATTATCATTAAGGAAATCTTTTGTGAGGGAGTGAGCCACTGGTGAAGTTCAGCCCTGCAGATTTCTGTGTCCTGAGTTGGATTCAGCTGCACACTGAAAAATGCCTCACTCTGTGCAGCAGCTGCAGGAGTTAGGAGGAAATCAAATACCTTCTTCTGGATTAAGTACTGTAAAATCTCTCATCCCAGACTTTGTGATTGTTGGACTTCTTATTGTTTATGAGGTGAAGGATATTATTGTCAACTCTGGTGTTTGATTTTTTTTCCCTTTAATCAGTGTCTGTTTATCTATTTAACAGAAGTCTAAAACCTCTTTGTACTTTTAAAATCAGCTTTTAGCAGCTGGCCTTTTCATTAGAGGTGCTGATAGGTTATGTGCTATCACATAAGGTGACCTTCAAGAACAGCAAAGGGCAGGTTTTGATTCTGAAGGTGATGGGGGAGAAGTCTGAGCTCTCATACCAGCATCACTCCCAGCACAGGACCCCCTCTGCCTTGCCCATGGCACAGCACCTTCCTTTTGCTGTCTCTGTCCTGCAGCTACAGGAGCTTAAGTGTGCTTTCAGGACTTTTTCTCTCTGCCTTTCCCTAAAGAGTTTGCATGGGATCACTGAGTCCAGCAGTTCCTCCTGTGTTGAACGTAAAAAGATAAATGCATGAGTTCAGGTCTCACACAGCTGCAGCTGTGAGCAGCTCAGACCTAATCCTATGTGTAGAAGAGGATGTTTGTAACATGGGTTTTTTTTTCCATGCTTGTGTATTTGAGATAACCACTGCTTGTTGGGCTTTGAAAGAGGCTGCTGCAAGGCTCGAGTTCTGGCTCTTGTGGATGTAGGATTGGTTCAGATGATTGTCCCACTCCATCTGTTTGCCCTCCAGTTCAGTACACCAATTAAAAGTTATTCCTGGTTCGTATGAAATGAAAAGAAAATCATACCCTTTGTGTCTATTTCATATGGACATTTTACACATGGAAAGTTGTTTTTGCAATTGAAATATGACAGGGAAAGCTTCTGGGCCTTTGTGCAGTCCTGCAGCAGCACCAAATGAGCTCTGCTCAGTTATCAGACTGTGGGCTTTTAGGGGCAACTGCTCTGCTTTTGCTCTCATGCTCAGGCAGTGGCAGAAGTAACTGTGGAGAAAAATCCATATTTGTGCTCTGCCTCCTCAAAGCTGGACAGTCTCATGCTATGTATTACCTGCTATTTGATGATCGCTTTTGTACCCCATAAAACGATCAAAGACAAATTAATTGCTGTATCTCAAAAACTGCGTAAATATACACTGATGATGCAATGACAGCGCCCGATACTTGGAGTCAAATGCTCCCCTTCCTGGCAGTCATTTCTGACTGCTGTTAATAGTTACACACCTGCAGTACTGATTCTGGGTAGGGAAGTAGCAGGAGACATGCAGTAAGCACAACATACTGTTGAGGAGATGTGCCCAAATGAGTCTACACAGAAGTTAATAGATTCTTTTAGTCCATTCTCCATCTGTCCCTGCAGACATGACGCTGACCTGCAGTGGTTTTGGAGCAATTTGAGGGTGCTTTAGGAGCAGTACCATGGGCACCAGTTTCGCTCATGCTTTGCTTTGAGATCCCTGTCACCAAGCAGTCTATCTCAGAACATCAGCTCTCCATGCAGTGTGGTGGATTGCCAGCCCCAGGTGGTTCCAAGCTCCACGTAGTCTCACCCTTCTGTTGTGGCACTGGGTGATGCTTTCTATGTCTCGCTTCTGCTTTACAGCCACCCCTCTACATGATTGCACTGAGAGTTTTGAAATGTGGCAAAGCTTTTGGAATTGTCAAAAACAAGGCCATTACCTACTGTTCTTGCTTTACTGGCAATCACAGTATTTACATAGAATGAAAATACATCTAAACTTCCTCCAACGGTCTGGTACGTGTTCAGAGTTCAGATTTTCTGAAGACTTCGATTGTCTCTGGCTTCTCCCACTTAGGGTAAACAGTTTTACACCTTTACACTTTTGGAAATCCATTGAGCTTTGTGTTTGCTCTGGGACAGAAAACCAACACGGTGTGTTTTGCTTGGTGTTGGCCACTCAATGGCACCAACGCACATGGCCTCATCCTGGAGCACAGTTGTGCTGCTGGAGGAGCTGCCACTTTCATTGGTGGCTTGCAAATGCTAACAGTCATAAAGAACAATCCCTCTGCATGCAAAGATCTCCTTCTCTCGCCACAGAAGCCAGCCAGGTTTAACAGCACATGATTTCGCTGGACCAGCTGCAAGGAGAGATGGAGGATCTGACCCTGGTGCATCAAGTCTGCCTTGTATCTGTGTCACCCTGTCAACCAGGGAGTGCCCGGAGAAGGCAGGGAAGGGGTTTTCCCACCAGATGCGTGCATGGGACTGAAGTGCTCGCTGTACAACTTTTCCTTAACAGAGGAGAACAGGGGTCCAGCAGCAATAGATCAAACTTCACCAACACACCTCCTTTGTCCCCAGCAGCTGCCACCCTGCAGGGCAGGGGCAGCCTCACGTGTTTTCATGAAACCAAAGACCTAATTAGTGTATTTTCTAGCTGCTCAGAAGTCATTTTGTCTAACTTCCCAATGGGATTCTGTGTCAGCTGATTGTGATTTTTTTTTTTTTAAATAGATGAAAGGTACTCTGCACCTGTTGCTAAGGGATTAAAGAAGCCCAGTATAATTGGAAAATGGAAGGGAAGGCAGGGCTGAGCCTCTCCATTTGGGCTCTAATAATGATAATGATTCAATTCAGGCTTCATCAAAGAAGGGAGAGCAGGCAGGGCAAGCGGCCAGATCACACAGATGCCCCTGGACCAAGCCATAACCTGAGGCATGCCACAGCCACAGGTCAGAGAGAGGACGGCCTCCTAGGGCTGTAATTACCAACCAGGCAGTGCCTGAGGGCAGCAAGGAGCTGTATTCCTGCAATGAAGCAAATCCATCTCCTCGCTCAACTTTTCCCACCAGACAGGCTGTGAGCACAGTGCTGGCTGCCATTGCTGATCCATAGCCCTGGGGCTCTCCTGGGAGTGGTTCTCCACCTCCCTGTCCATCGCATTGAGTGCAGGTGGATGCCCAGGCCTGAGGCAGGACCTCAGTGTGCTTTAGGTGCATATTTACACGTGAAAATCTTTGGGATTTCTTCAGTTATGCCCCTGGGACTCGTTACCCTTTGCTGTGGCAGTGTTAGCATCAATGTCTCCCATTTCTTTCTGAGAGCACACGAGTGTGGAGAGGGCTACCAGGGCTCCTTTTGAAGTCGAGCACCCTCTACTAAACAGGTGGGAATAACTAGTGAAGAAGAGAGATTTGTAGCAGCTGGCACACACATGAAATCCTGTCTGATTCCTGCTTTACAGCCATGTTTGTGATCAGCTCTGGGGACTGCTGCGATTGCAGCCTAAGCTGTTATGGCCACAGGTGGCTCCCATAAGGGTGTTGGTACAGCAGAGCCATAAATGCATCCACTGAAGGAAATGCAGTGCGCTGTCTGAGAGCAGCTGCTGCTGCTGCCCAGAGTGCTCTGCTAACAGCAGGGGATGATGAACCCAGCAACAACAGAAACCTATGGATGATAGAAACCCAGAAATGATATACCTAGGGATGACAAACCTGCCCGGCAGCTTGGAGGACCATTTACTGGCAGCATTCTCTAAAGCATGCGATAAGATAAGGCTCTTTTCTCCAGCTCCCTGAACTATGCCCCACCATCTGTGCTCAGTATTTGCACATTAAAGACAGGGGAGCAGAGAAAAGGCATATGATAATTGCAAAATGACAGTTTTTCCTCAAGCTGCTGGGCGGAGGAGGAAGCAGTGAAGGAGTGTGGCCCCAAGTGCCGGTGCCCTCCCTCCAGCCCAGCATATTTAAACTGCAGGAGGCCGTGCCCTGCTCAGCCTCCAGCTGCAGGACAGGCAGTGTGGGAAGATGAGCCGGTTCCCAGTGGATGTGAAGGCTGTAGGCTTGATGCAATGCAGAAAGCAGAAGGTATTTTAACCTATGGTTTTTTTTTTTCCTTAAATGTTATCTATTTCAGGAGTATGCATGCTCATTATCTTTCAGTGTTATTAAAGTGTTATTATTTAGGACATGGGTCCCTTAGACTCATAAGAAAGTGGTTATCTGAGACTCTGCTGTTTTTCTCTTCGCTGTTTCAGACTTTCTTTCTGCTTTTAATGCTCATTTGGGACCCTAAAATTAAGGAAATATTTTGGTAGGTTTAGTTTTTAATTTCAACTCTTATGTGACAGGCGGGCAGCCCAAACCAAAAACTAAATCATAGATCCTGTCAAATGCTTATTGCTTGAAAACACCCAGTATCGAACATCACGATAAGGATGCATTCTTTTTCTCTTCTATTTTTTCAGAAGTATATGATGTTTGTGTCCTGGTCAGATCAAAACAACATTCTCATCTACCGGACACTTGAAGAATTTAAGAGATTCCATGTAAGTGAATATCTCCCTGAAATAACATCCACATCTTGGGGAGGAAGGAGCTCAGCCTCCCTACTCACTGCTTTGTCTCGCTTTTAGAAAGAACTGAAGAGAAAATTCCCCATTGAGAGTGGATCGCTCAGGAGATCCGATCGGACCATTCCCAGGTTTAAAGGTAGGGAGGAAAACTCACTGAGGGATCAGCACACACGACACAGCCATTGGGAACAGCTGTTGTGGGTGACATAGACCTTAGTCACTAGCCACCATTGACTTAAAATAGCATAGAAACACCTGGTTTGGGGTATAAATGCACTTGGTAGATGAGTATTACACTTTTATTGGCTTAGGGCTCTTAGTAACATTTACACATGAACTATGACAAATTTTAGACATGCAAAAATTTTATCAGGAGCTATTTAAAACAAGGAGGCAGAGGCAGCTGCATGTGCTCTGGGTGGGGGTGCAAACAAGCAGGGCACTGCCGTGCTCAGGCAGAAGATGCTGCTCTGATCTAGGTCTGCTATTGTCTTGGATCAACTTTGCTCTTGTTATTTTAAAGATATAAATGGGAAACAGAGGAAGAATGGGAAGATAAACAGGTCCCTGGAGAGACTGAAATTGCTGGAAACTTACTCGCAGGAACTGCTGAAAGTGGATGCTAAAATCTCCCAAGGTGAAGATGTGATTCAGTTTTTCAAGGCACAAACTCAAGACCTCGATCCCTGCTTTCCTGAAGACAGGTGTGAAATCCTATTTGTATTTTTTGTGTATCTCTTCATAAAAATGTTATAGAGAAATACCAGTTACATTTTGGAGAAGAGCAGAGAAATTCTACCCAAATTTTCTACTGTTTTGATATCTAAGCTGCTCTTAGTCTACTGAATAACCATGATTTTACTGAAATTACTACTTGACAGCCTTCCATGGGAGTTTTCAGTAAACCAACATCAAACTTTGCTTTTCAGTGTTGTAATCATGCCATCAGAAATTGGAGGGGAAAAGAAGAAAGAGGTGCAGCAGCAGCAGCTCTCCATTACGTACCCTCAGGTGTCTCAGAGCTACCGCTGCATTGAAACCTTTGAAACCAAAGACACAAAGAACAAGACTTTCAAAGTCACTAAGAAGGAAATTGTTGAAGTGTTATTGAAGGACATGACTGGTAGGTTTGATTAAGATCCTTCCATTTCAGGGATGAATGCTGAAAGATTTCTAGATTGATGTAAGGCTCGGCAAATATTAAGGCTGTAACATCAAGCACGTGGGTGACATTGGTACACATGGGGTGTTTACCTGGATTTAGACAGGAAGAAACAGGTGGTCTGTTCTTTTCTAATCAAGGGATGCACAAGTCTGAGCTGAGACCTAGGACCTTATTCCCAGCAGAAAGCTCTTCATGCTTTGCAGAGCCCAACACGCCTGCATGGTGCACTCTGGTCTAGACAGAACTCTGCCAAAGTGCCAGCACTGAGCTGGTCCATGGAACATCTGCCTATGGCTTCTGCCTATGCCCCTACACCGGGATGTTATTGATCATCTCTCTGCTTTCTGTTGGCTTTACAAATTTTATTCTACTGTTTGCTGCAGGGTGGTGGCTTGTAGAAAATGCAGACAAGCAGATAGCCTGGTTCCCAGCCTCGTACCTGGAACAGATCAGTGTTCACAAGGACATCCAGGACATCAGGAGCTCAGATGAGGAGGGTGAGTATGCTTCTGTGCCAAGGCAGCAACTCTGGTTTCAGGATCACACTTTGCTCATCCTTCATAAAATGGGTTCTGAAGTCTCCCTAAGCCTGGGGCTGTGCAGTTGAGCAGAGTTCTTGCCCAACTTTCCTTCTGTAAGACAACGCAGCCTTCCCTTCTCCCCCCAGGCAGCCTGTACTTTGTCATGCGGGCCTATGAGTCGCAGAAAGCAGACGAGCTCTCTCTGAACAAAGGCGTGGTGGTGGAGGTGGTCAGAAGATCCGACAATGGCTGGTGGCTCATCCGGTAAGGAGACTTCTCCAAAGCTGGTTTGAGATGAATACTTTCCCCTTCCTGATGCCCAGGGTGCACACAAGCCTTGTGTGCTTCCCCACCTTTGTCAAGGCCAGAAGAGTCCTTCAATTCAGTGTTTCTTTTCCCCTTTTCTCCTCAGTTACAATGGGCGCACAGGCTACATGCCCTCCATGTGCCTCCAGGCCTACAAGAACCCCCACCACAGGCTGCAGACCATCATGGGCAGTGGGCTCCACATCTCCACACCCAGCCTCTGCTCCTTCTTTCCGGCTCCCCAGCCCCTGCAAGACAGCACAGCACGGGATTGCACCTCAGGGAACGGCAGTGATGAAGATGTGAGCTCCTTGAGGACCAGATCACAATCTCTGCCCAGGGTCATCTCCACTCCAGACCTGGAGTCTGACAGCTCCTCGCTCAGCTCAGGCAGTGAGCCCAGTGTGCTGAGCTGGAAGCCGGACTTGTCCAGGTCTCTGCCTGAAGTGGAGCAGGCAGTGACCCCAGCCCTTGGACACACTTCAGCCACACACAGCAGCAAATCTCCACGCCTCACCTACAAGGACAGGAATGACTCAGGCTTTGTGGAGCCATCTGCTGCTGACCTAAACTCCCTCGCTGACTCAGAGGTGCCCACCGGTGCTCCCAAGGTGCCCACGCGTCCCTCAGCCCATGAGATCCTCCAGAGATGCAGCACAGTCACCAAGCGGGCCCTGCAGCAGTCAGCTGCCTGCCCGCCCCTCCAGGCCCTGCATCCCCTGCCCACTAGTGCTCACTAGGGCCCCATGCCTCACACTGCAGGGACCGCTGCTTTCAATGCTTGCAGACGTGGTTTTGCTGGGTTAATGCTGTAGCATGCACGCCATGGCCAGGGAGCTTTAACCAG
This sequence comes from Tragopan temminckii, assembly GCA_028571105.1. Lineage (NCBI taxonomy): Eukaryota > Metazoa > Chordata > Aves > Galliformes > Phasianidae > Tragopan > Tragopan temminckii. The sequence continues at coordinate 3,974 of JAOWBP010051807.1, read as the reverse complement.
GGCACACTAGTTACTAACAGACATGCAGTAGGATCCAGCAGCTCCTGTTTAACATAGGTCACTTAGGGCTCAGGACCCTCCCTTGGACACATATTTATCCTGCAACATCATTTATCAAAATGTCACAATTTTCTTGCATGAATCCTCACACTGTGGCTCCTCATGCTGCAGAAAAGTGAAACCCATAGCTACAGACACGTGAACAGCATTTACCTGAATCCCTGGAATAGATATAAGTTCTATTTAATTTTTTACTTCAAGGTTACATGAACTCGGGTAGTAGAAAACTGGCCAGGCAAAAGTATGTGTGAATTGGCTGGACCCTCTGAATGCCTGAGGACAAAAAACATTGGTAGTACCTATGAATTTCATCTCTTACCTTGCCTTAATGACATTCTGCAGGCATAGGGATAAAAATGGCCGTAGTACAGCTTGTTTGCTGGCTGGGTAGGGCAACCAGAGCTCACGCTTACGAGCAAAACTTAAAGAGGGGATCTGATAGTTACTGAAATTTACAGTACTTCCTATACTAAATTCATCTGCTAAAACTGAGTTAGAAAAAAGTTATAGGAAAACCTAGGACTTTTATATAGATTGTTAATTTTAGTTATTTTAGTTAGCCTTCCATGTATGTCTGTCTCTTTTTTTAAAAATCAGGCAGTTTAGCTAACTTGCAAGGTGTTTGTATTGTTCTAAGTTTTATACATTTGTCTCTGAAATAAAACACACAAATATCTAGAAGGACTGTGTAGTTTTTGTACTTCAAAGACTTGCTTGCTGGAGAATTAAAATCACACCCATGTGCCTGCAAGTGCTGTATTTGGGGCAGGAAAGGTGACAGACCTGCCCTGGCCCAGCCTACATTTTGGCCAGGTACACAGAATACTCAGTTCTCAGACAACACTGATCTATGCACGCCTCCTAGCTAAACTTCGGGATATATACAGTGTGGCCAGTAGTATCTCCCAACTCCATAGCCTTTACAATCACTGTAAAGACAGCTTGCTCACAGCCAGATTCTGCCTTTCCTCCAAGCTGAGCACTCCTATTGCCCAGGCCTCAAAATCCAGGCTGTGAAAATACAAAGGGAAGTCACAGCTTGCCCAAAGGAACAAATCCTTCCTTTCATTAAATCCCAAGGAGACTGAACAATGGTCTTGTTTTAGAAATACAATTAAAAAAAAAAAGGTATTATAAAATACAGAGTATTCCAGTTGCTGTATCTGGCGGGGAAGCAGTTCGGGCTCCTGTCAGGAAACAGCAGCTGGTGAGGGAAGAGTCACAAAATCACATCCTCCTGATGTGACACGTCAGACAGCTTCATGTTTTGCCACATGAAGTCAATGAACATGGAGGCCTGCAGCAAGCGGCTCAGCCTCTGGAAGTGGCGCTCTGCAAAGAAAGAAAACTGATGGTTGGTTTCACAAGGGGAGAAGTCTACCAGAAATGGGTACAAAAAACCTCTCTTCTGTTTAGAAGAGAGCAGATGAAGCATTCACAACATAAGAGGAGACCTCACAGAGGCACTAACTGTAGAAAAACTCTCTGTCCAAGCCAATAAAGAGAGGCCACAAGGCACTACGTGACAGAACACCAGGATCTTAGAATGGCATCAGTTGGAAGGGACTTTAGAGTTCATCTACTTCCACTGGCACTGCCACAGGCATGAACACCTTCCCCTAGAGACCAGACTGCTGAAAGCCCCATCCAACCTGGCCCTGAATCCTTCCACGGATGGAAGATCCACAACCTCTCTGTGCACCCAGAGCACAAAACAGGAAGAGAGTTCACATCTCACATGAGCAGACGGCAGCTGAGATTGGATACAATCAAGTTCCAAAGCACATCATTGCAGGCACCTCCCAACAGCTCTAGACTGGATTAACCTGCTCACTGCCCAACTGTTCCTGCAGCACCGCTCACCGGTGTAAGGCAGCAGGGACTCCACAGCAGATTTAATGCCCGAGTACTGCAGGAGGTTGTCTGGTGCTTCATGCTTCAGGAGGGTTTCAATGACAGCTTGAGCCTCGTGGCAGTTTCGAGAGTTCGTATTCCATGTCACCAAGAATGTTAACACCGCCTCTAGGGAAGAAGGACATTTGTGCACATCGGCCGTGCAAGAAAACACCTCTTCTGTCTCAGAGATCAGCTTTGATTTCACTTCAGAAAATAAGCCCCAAATCTGAAAGGTTTTAGCTCTAAAACCATGCAGTAACAAACCTTTCTGATCCTTCCGCAACCGAGCAATGTTCTCTTCCAAGCGCTTTCTCCCATCGCTCTCCTTGAGGATGGCTAAGAAGAAGAAATTAAGGGTTAGGGAAAGAAAAAAAAAAACTATTTCAAGAACAAGACCCATGCCTTCCTCCTACACTATGGATTCTGTGGAAAATAACATCCCTTGTGGCAGTTCCAATCTTTACGAGTTATTGGAAAAGGGTAAAATAGAGGCTTTCAGATAATTTGACTTTAATAATTTAGTTTAACTTTAGTTTATTAAAAACTTCAGACTGTAGTCTGACTTCAGTCACTGTATATCTGGAAGAGATGGAAAGCAGAGAGGGCAGAAAAAAAACCTTCAGAGCACAGTGTGAACTTACCCTTAATGACCGTCAACACTGTGTGCGGACGATCCAGAGAGATTGCCAAACCTAATGCTTTGAGGTATCTTTTCTCATGAAGCAGGTTAGAAAGCTCTTGTTCTCTGGAAAACAAATCAGTCAGGAGTATGAGACAAGTATTTGGTTGACGGAACAGCATTCAGTACAGAAAGTAGCTGATGTGGCAGTAATGGTGTGCAGAGGTTTAATGCCATGAAGTTAACAGCGCATGCCAGTGAATGGCTCAGTGCCCTCATTGTGGAGATAATTACCCTAGGCACGTTCAAGGGATTCTTGAATTACTCAATGCTGGCTGAAGTGGGACAAAATGAAAGTAAGTTTCAGTGGTTTGACATGCCTTATCTTAGTAGCACAAGCATGAAACCAATCCATTACCAAGCTGACAATATTATAGCAAGGACTTGCAGGAATTAAACTTCTACGAAGCAGAAAAGCCTACTGGTGCCATGGCAGCATCTAAATTTCTACAGGACGGCCTTCAAATTATGGGGAGTTGGATGGCTCTAAGTGTGGAGAGTTTAACCAGACATAACGCACCTTTCATGGCCCACTACTACCCAGAATCAACTTACTTCATAATCTGCTCCTCCCGTTTAGCTTGTGCCTCTTCCTGTTCAATTTCAGTGACATCCTATAAAACCAGGATATAACTTTGTCAAACCTTGCTTTAATTCAGATGAAAGAGTCACTAAGTGATAAGAAAATCATTTTCTGCAGCAAGATCTCCAGGTCAAGTGATTTACATTTTAAATCCAACAACTCACAATTCCCTCCAAGCTCTCTCTAGAAGACCAGTGCTGGGAAGGCCACTTAAAGACCAACTCCTGTTCCTTTTAAAGCATCAACAGGAGAAATTCAACGTGGCCAAAAAACCCCAAACCAGACCAAATAAAAAATATCCAAGATACATCTTAATGATGTAATTGCAAGGTGCATAAAATGAGGACAACACGTATCATGCTGGAACGGTGAGGAACAAATCACTGAGATACTGAATGCTGCAAATGCATTCTGATCACTAACCCAGAGAAGAGACACAAAGACCCTGCACTGTACCTTCCATAGCGTGATGGAGGAGTCACTGGATGCTGTCACAACCATGTCATCTTGCTTGTTAGAGTGAAGACCCCAAATTTTATCTTCATGGCCATCTAATGTTTTTACACACTCATTTGTTTTAATTGTCCAGAGTTTTAAGAGACCGTCAGAACCACTTTTGGAAGAAGAAAAAAACAAAACAAAAACAAAAACTCAGAGAATCACTGGATAGACCCATTCTTGCTCTACCCCACCCAAAATATTCCCCTTCTACTCTGCTCTTGTGAGGCCCCATCTGGAGTACTGTGTCCAGGTCTG
>JAOWBP010051806.1:1455-14536 GCA_028571105.1 Tragopan temminckii | reverse complement strand
TTCCCTTCTTTGGACCTGCTCCAGCACCTCAGTGTCCTTTCTGTACTGAGGTGCCCCAAACTGAACACAGTACTCAAGGTGAGGCCTCACCAGTGCCAAGTACAGGGCACTGTATGTATCACCTCAATACATACAGTTTATAGATGCTTTGAAATTGTTGTGCTTGTTAATGAGTAGACATGGACTTTACAAATCTAGTTGTTAACCCTCAAAGCTCATTGTAGCATGTACGTACTGTATTACAGCAAACAACTTACAACAGTTTAGCAGCAATCCTGACTAACCAGAGAGGACTCAGTTGACTAGAGTTTAAGTGAATGTGACTCCAGTCTACAAGACAGAAGGATCCAGGAAGTGACAGGCCTGTCAGTCTGTCCTTGGTACCAGGAAAAGTTATGGATCATACTGCATGACATCTTATGACACAGATAATCAAATGATCAGATGCAGCCAGCATGGTTTTATGAAAGACAATGTCTTGCCTAACTAACCTAATCTCCTTCTGTGCCCTACTTACTAGATGAGAAAAAGTCTATTGAAGTTGTCTACCTGGGTTTAAATAAAATGTTTGGCACTTTTCCTTACGGTATTCTCCTGGAGAAACTGGCAGTTCATGACTTGGACAGTTGTGCAGTTTGCCAAGTGAAAAACTACCTGGATGGCTGAACTCAAAGACTCAAACTGAATGATGCTCAATTCAGTAGGCAGCTGGCATGCAGTCGTGCCCCCGAGGGCTCAGTCTTGGGACCAGTATTGTTTAACATTTTTATTGGTGATCTGGATGAGATGATCAGGTCAGCTTGCAGATTATGCCAAGGTAGGTGAGACTCTCAATCTGCTTGAAGGTAGGAAGTCTGCACAGTGGTTTGGACAGGCTAGATTAATGGATTGAGTTTGACTGCATGGCATTCAGCAAGGGTAGGTGGAGCTGCATGTGGGTCATAACAGCTCCATGAAGTGCTATAGGAATGGGGAATACTGGCTAGAAAAAGACAAATTTGTAGACAGCTAAACATGAGCTGGCAGTGTGTCCAGACAGCCAGGAAGTCAGTGGCCACCTGGCTGAAATAATGTTGTCCACAGGATTAAGTAAGTGATTGTACCTTTGAATGTTGTACTGGTGAGACCACATTTTGAGTTCTGTGCTCAGTTTTGGATCCCTCACTACAAAGAGAATATAATGCTGTTTGAGTGAAGGAGCTAGAACACAAGATACAAGGAGAAGCTGAAGGAGCTGATGTTGTTTAGTCTGGAGAAGATGAGGCTCAGGGGAGAACTCATCACTCTCTACAACTACCTGATAGCAGGCCGCAGTGAGGAGGGTATCCATCTCTTTTCTCAGGTGACAAGAGATAGGATGTGACGAAACGGTCACAAGTTGCATCAGGAAAAATTTAGAGTGGATATTAGTAAGAATTTCTGCAAGGTGATGGTGCTCAAGCATGGTTTAGTAATGGCATATCGTTTAGTGATGGGACTTGGTAAATCAGGTTGATGTTTGGACTTCATGATCTTGAAGGTCTTTTCCAACCTTAATCATTCTACAGTGCTACAATTTTTAATGTCATTATGAAGCACTTGTTTTAGAAATAGTTTAGACTCAACAGATTTTTCAGCACAAAGATCTGTACACACTGGAACTTTTACTTGATTATTTGTAAAGATAAAAATCAAAAACCAAAAACAATTCAGTTTTAATCTAAAATTAGTTCTTTTCAAAATTCAGTGGATAAACCTATATCTCTTGTACTTTCCTGATCCTGATTACACATGTATAGAGAAACAATGTCAATAGAAATCTCTCCCTTTCCCCTGGTTTCTCTGTCTGGCCTGTATCTTGTTTCTCTTGATTGTGTGTGGGTTTTTTTTTTTTTTTTTGTTTTTTTGTTTTTTTGTTTTTTTTGTTTTTTTTTTGTTTTTTTGTTTTTTGTTTTTTGTTGTTATTGTTGTTGTTGTTTTGTTTTGTTTTGCTTTTCCTTGGGTAGATGAAGGAGACTGGAGGTCACTTGCTTATTTATTTATTTATTTATTTATTTTTCTGTGTCTAATTTATGTACATTGGAGGAACTACTGAAAGGAAAGCTAAAGGGAAGCAATAATTCTTGCATTACTTGTGTAAGCTATATGTATGCATGACAGTAATTCTGCATTGTTAGGTATCCAGATACTGTCAGATATTTCATATGATCTTTATGCCATTGGTCAAGAGTTCCAGAACCTCACTTGAATGTAATGTCTTGGAAGGTCAGGATCATGCTGCTAAATACATTTTTTTTCAGCCAGTTAGTGCCAATCCTGTAGAGAGTCATAATGCTAGAGAAGAATTCTTGATTTGGTCTCTGAATTTCATGAGGAGATAATGGACCACTGGGGTAATGTGCTCATCATGACCTCTGCTGCTAAGCAGCTGAGCTAACACAGCCTGTAATACCTGGAGGTTTTTCAGGTTGTGCTGTGCCTGATTCATGGCAGCAACTTGAAGCTGGATCTGGATGTGTCAGTGTAAGTGTCCTCCTGCAATCACTTTACTGTTTTATTTTCTTTAAAGAACTTTTCCAGTTTGCATTGATAACAGAGTATTCAAAGGTTTTGTTTTATGCCAAATACAAAGTGAAAAAAATAAAGTTCCTGATTCAGACTAGTCAGGAAATTAATTTTAAAAAATGTCAATATATGCTAAATGTGTATCCTGGTCTTCAAGATAAAGTGCCAGTCATTGACAGGATCCAACAAGGATATGAGGATCACATAACCTGCCTTTTTGTCATCTGTACAAAGAGAACAATTCAAACCACTCTTCATAAAGTGAATTAAAAGTCAGATGTGTCAAAAGCAAGCAATCCAAGTAACCTATGTCCAGAAATTGACGAAAGCTAATACTAAGCAGAAGTGCATTCATGGGTATTTCTCTGTGCTTACATGTCTAACACAGGTTTTGCAGCATTCTGGAAGGCTGGCAAAAATGTGTTAGCAGTAAATTAGTATTTGCCTGACCAAACATAATTTAATCTATTAGATTCCCCTTACAATTACTGAAGAAGAAAAAAAAAAAAGTTAAAGGTGTACTTAATAGATTTTTAAAACATGAAAAATGAAGCTTGTTACTCTGCATTATTGGTACACATAACTGACAAAAATATTTATATTGAAAACATCTACATCTAGGATTGTTTGCAAGAGTGACATAGGGGAAGGTGTGTTAAGCAGAGGTGTGCCTTGGGCCTCAGAAAGCCTTTACATCTTTCTGCTAATCAAAAAGCTAATGCAAACTTTGTCTTTTCTCCCTTGCTTATAAAGCGAATGAGAGAAATTTAAGACTAGTACTGATTAGGGCAGTCTGAGATATGAATTTGAACATCCTGACTGTCACAGGAAAAAAAAAAATACTACTCACTTTGAATAGTTATTATAAAATAGTTAATAAAAAATCAGGAAAAAAGCAGTTTATAATTTTACTGATGTCACATAATTAACCAGCCATCAGTGATCTATGCATTTGAGATCGATATTAGTAATTACAGCAGACAAACCACAATGCTAGATGCTTTCAAAATGTTAATTAACAAGTATAATTTTCTAAAATTCTTTTATAATCAAACAATGCCAAATTTTATTTCTTTCCCCATGCATACATATATAGAGCTTCCTTGCATCTGTGTGTGTGGCATCTCCCCCTTGCAATGGTCTTGATCACTACTGTAAGAGATGTGAGCTCTTCAACTCTGTGTGATCTCCGCTGTGTCCCCTATATCTAGCAGTGGGGTTCCCTGGGTGCTGCCTCCATACAGATACCTCACTGCAAGGTTCAGGCTGCTTCTGGTTGAGCCATTGGAACAGCTGTGCTGCCTGGTCTGGACTGGGTGGATACAGAAGCACCATGACAAGTACAAGCCCAGTGTGATTGCTGCTGCTTCCTCTCCAAGGTCTTTTTTATTTTCTTTGCAATAAATTTGCATTGTTTTTGTTTGTTTTTTATTTTCAGTGCTTCTTTTCAAATTGCTTCAGTGTTTGCCTTCAAAAGTCTGAAAATCCCTGAGTAGTTTTTAATCCAGCTGATCATTTCCTTGCTACATAACTCCGACAGCTGAGTAGAGCTTCAGAACAAAGTAGTGCTTGAGTTTAGAGACAAATTAGCAACTGCATCTATGCTGAGCAAAAGAGCAGGTGTCTTAGACTATTCAGGAATCCTGGCCATTTGATCCTCTAAAGTCAATAATTCACATAAATACACTGAATGTTTTTCACCACTGAGAAAATGAAAATCTGTTGTAACCTCACTTTAAAATAGAGCCGTAGCATGGATGGGACAGTTGTCTAGACTGGAGGACCTAGAATTGTTGTTAAAGCATTGGTTTAGAAGAGAATTCAGAATGAATTATGCAGGTAAATAACAACAAACATTTTTTTCTGGAGAATGATGCAAGGATTTAGATTTAGTGCACTGCAGTACACAAAATGTCTGAACAAGAACAGCAGATGTGACCTAGGATGTGTACATGTACATGTCTGGAGTAGCAGCTGGAGGGCATGTAGGATACAGAAGGAAATCTTACCATAGGTGTCTAAACCAAGGCATTCTTTGGAGAAAGGCTGCTCCAGATCCTCAATACTAATTCCAAAATACTATATGCAGAAAATCCTTTAAGTAAAATATAGTTGAATTCCAGTAACTCAAAAATGAACAGAGTTTGACCATGATATTTTTCACATGCTTTTTGTAATTTTTGCTATTCTGTTTCTTCAGGAAATTATGAAAATAGCTTAGAAATAGTATTTGGAAGTATTTAAACTTCAGGTAGATACTAGCAATCACACAGAGAACTCATGGGGTTCACTCATTAGCAATGCAATGACCTTCTTTATTCCACATCTCCCCCTTTTCTATTAATAGAAAAAGAAACATGGTTCAGAAACAATTCTAAAAGTAGATAAACTAAAATTAACACACTGAAAAAAAGGATGGTCTCTTTAGAATACAAACAATAGTCCATGTTAACCAATTCCTGATGATTCCGGTTCTTATGGTTTCTTGGGGCTCAGCTTGACAAACAAAGTTTGACTTGATGGCGAGTGTCCAAACTGTTGCTGGAAGTGCAGTGATCACGTTACAGCTGGTGCTGAGACGGCTGGCCGCACCCATTGTGCGAGATGGTACCCATCTTGGACCTGTTCCTGTTAAGACACAAGCATAGTCTTGGCCCCATGTTGTCAACGAACATTCCCATTGATTAGAATTCAGATTTTTTACCATAACCTGTGCTCTTTCCTTGACAGGAGTTAAAGCATTTTGACCAAGGTGCCTGTAAATTGGGGGGCCCTCTATTGTCCACCGATTTAGAAAATTAAGAACATAACATGCTTTAGCTATTCTTTCCTGAGGAGTCATACCCGCACTCCCCCTTTTTTGTTTCTGAAGCATGATCTTTAAAGTACCACGTGGTTGTTCAGTAATAGTTTGGCCTGTGGGAGAGTGGGGTATGTCTGTCAGGTATTGAATACCCACTGCTGAAAGAAGGAGTGGGTAGCGTGGGCCACATATCCTGGTCCATTGTCTGTTTTTATCATTTTAGGGACCCCAAGGGCTGCAAAGGCCAATAAAAAGTGTTTACAGACATCTTTTGCTTTTCCTCCTGTATGTACCAATGTGAAAATGCAAGTAGAGAAAGTATCAATAGAAACATGAACATAATGCAGCTTCCCAAATTATGGTACATGAGTAACATCTGTTTGCTAAATTTCTAAGGAATTTAATCCTCAGGGATTAATACCTATAGAAGGGGTTGGTGCAATAATTTGACAATCTGGGCAAGATTGTATAATCTGTTGGGCCTGGTCCGAGGTTAACTGAATGGCACGCTATAATGCTTTTGCATTTTGATGGTAAAAATCATGAGATAAGCATACTTGAGCAAACTGAACAGGGACAACAACTGCTCCTGCCAGTTTGTCTGCCTGAGCATCACCCTCAGAAATAGGGCTCGGCAGAGGGGAGTGAGAACATACATGCTGAATAAAATAAAGTTCTGAGCGATGGTCCAAGAATCACTTTAAACGTACAAGGAGTGCAAACAATTGCGCATTCGTTGTTTCTTTTGGATAAGAATGTTCGAGTTGCACCACAATGTCTGCAACATAAGCAGAGTCTGTTATTATGTTGATGGGTTCAGCCAGTCGTTCAAACACACGAACCACTGCTGTTAGTTCAATAACTTGTGGAGAGCCTGTGTTGATATGGACATCACTATCCCGTGTTCCAGCACAGTTCCTCCATTCTATAACTGCATGGCCAGTCCTGCGGGATCCATCTGTAAAAACAGCAAGAGCACCTGCAAGAGGGGTTAATGATAGTTTAGAAACTGGCAACAAATAGAGGGAGTTAAGGGACTGTAGGAGCTGATGGGCAGGCAGGTGAATACTAATTGCCTACTGGGAAGCCGGCAAGGGCACACTGTAATGGCAGCGATCGTCGGAGCAGGAAATCCAACTGCTTGAGATCTATAGGCAAGTAAATGGTACTGGGCTGCTGTCTAAGGCCATCAACCATTCCCATCCTTTCTGCGCCTCCATTGCCATCATATCTATTACTGTGGTTACTGTTTTTGCAAACTTATGGGGCAGAAATATCCATTCCAATATGATTAGGGGGTCGGGGTCCTCCGTGACCCATTGTGCCAGCAACCCATACAGCTCGAAAGGAGAACTAGTAACAAAAAGGTTAATAGGCTGATTTAGCTTTCTGAGATGTGCTGCTTGTTGAGTCATCTTTGTAACAGCTGTATTCAGAGCTGTTTTAGCTTCAGCAGTCAATTGCCACAGTGATAACAACTCTGGGTCCCCTTCCAGTAATTTAAAGAGGGGATGGAGGTCCTCTGTAGAGATTCCTTTTAGTGGCCTTACCCAATTTATGGTGCCTAACAGTTTCTGTAAATCATTCAGAGTATTAATCTTTGTTCCTATTGTTAGAGTCTGTGGATGGACTTTCTGTTGTAAAATCTTCCAGCCCAAGTATAACCAGGGGGGTGTCTTTTGAATTTTATCTTCAGCAATTTTTAGTCTGGCTGTGGTTGCTGCCAGTATAATGCAAGACTCTATCAAATTCACCTTTGGCTCTGTTGGTGCTGCTACCAAAATATCATCCATATAATGATATATATAAGCATTGTTATTCTCTTGGGGGATTGTCAATAGGATATTGACAATAAACTGCTGACATATCGTAGGACTATTTTTATCCCTTGTGGCAAAACAGTCCAGTGATAACGACGATGCGGTTCAGTGGCATTAATGGAAGGGACTGAAAAGGTGAAGCGAGGGGCATCCTGAGGGCACAATGGGATGTTAAAGAAACAGTCTTTTAGATCTATTAGTGTCCATGACTGAGGGAGCATAGCTGGGGATGGTAACCCTGGCTGAAGAGCTCCCATGTCTTCCATGATTTCATTGATCTTTCTCAAATCATGCAACAATCTGCACCTTCCGCTTATCTTTTTAATTACAAATACAGGTGAATTCCAGGGGCTAGCTGTGGGAACAATGTGTCTTGCTTTAAGCTGCTCACTGACCAGTTCATGTAAATGCAGCAGCTTTTCGTGAGAAAGGGGCCATTGGTTGACCCACACAGGTTTGTCAGTCTTCCAAGTTAAAGGTGGGGTCTGCTGCTGCTGAACAGTGGCCCTTAAGAAAAACCCGTACTGAGGGTAAGCCCCCATTTTCCCATACAGTCTCTTTGCCATAATGTCACAGGGCTGTGCAAAACAAAATGTCAAACAGAGGTGACTCTGCCTTCAGGTCCAATGATATTAATAATTACAGAGCTTTGCTTAGGTGAAACATGTCCCCCTATTCCTGTCAGGGAAGAATGAGAGTTTATCAGTGGCCACTGTGCTGGCCAAAGTGCTGCAGGGACAATGGTGACATCAGCACCGTCAAGAATTCCAGTTATCTGTACCTTTTCATTCCCCTTCTGTAATACACAAGTCAAATTTGTTCTGCCCACTTTCTGAGTCCAATATACCTGTGGTATCCTGGTTGACCCAAAGATATTTGTACCCTGCGAGACATTACCCCATAGCGGCGGGTCAGGCTTAAAGTAGACCAACTGCGCAATACGACTTCCTGCAGGGATAGTGCAGGGAGGGGTTGGTGTCCACAGCATTATCTTAATCTCCCTAGTGTAATCTGCATCAATAACACCAGGCAAAACAAAAAGTCCCATCTGAGTAACAGAAAATTGGCTGATCACAAGTGCCGCCATGTCATTCCCCAGAGGTCTGTAAGATCCTGTGCGGGTTAAGGTGACAGCAGTGTCTTTCAAGATTTCATCTGAGGACGTGGCCAAATCCACCCTGGTGCTGCCCCGGGTTCTAGCATTCAAGCTGCGACAGCCACCTGAGGGGAATTTGCTGTCCTCGCATGCCCCTCTGCCACACTCCTCTGGGAGTTTCCTGATGGAGAGAGTGGTTGGTCATTGATATCATATTTCAATCGACACTCACGTGCTTGGTGGTTGCCTTTTTTGCACCTCAGGCATAACTGTTGTGATCGATTGCCCTTCTGAGGACACTTTGAGTGAAGGTGTCCACATTGGTTATAACTGTAACATCTGCTCTGCTGGTTAAGGGATAAAACATCAAGTGCCTGAGCTGCTAGCATAACTTGGTGTTGATGCATGCCAATATTCATGCATGTGTTAATCATCTCCTCAGTAGTGCGATTCTTTAGAGCACGTAACACCTTCTGGCAATCAGCATTTGCATTCTCAATTGCTAACTGTTGAAATATGAGAGCCCTTGCCTATTCATTGTCCACCTTCTTTTTCAGTGATTCCTTGAGCCTATCCAAAAATGTCATATTCGGCTCCTGAGGCTGTTGTTTAATATTAACAAAGGACTGCCTCTGTTTTCCTGCCTCTGGCACAACCCGGAGGGCACGCATAGCTAAATGCTTAACTTGTTGCAATCCTTCTACAGGAATTCTCGCCTGCTGAGCTGGGGTGGAGATATCTCCTTCCCCTATTAGAGCAGTCACACCCACATTCCGAAGTGGATTTCTCCGTGATAACATTGAATTTTTGGTGGCTTGAGTCTGTGCCAGACCTCTCCATTTAGATTCCCACATAGTATATTGCATATTGGTCATAATAAGACAACATATCATTTTGAAATCATGTGGCGTGAGGACAGAACTATCGCATATTGACTGAATCAAATTAATGGTATACGGGGCGCCCAAACCATGATCTGTAACTGTACGTCACAAGTCCCACAGGACAGTATATGATAAAGCTTCCCAGTGTGGCTCTTGATCTGGGGCTACAGTAACAGGGAAAACTTTCAATATGTCCACGTCTCCAGCTTCCCTAGCCTCCCTCCGAATACGTGCCCACATATCATGCAGATAAGGAAGAATACAGATACAGCTCCTCTTTAAGATCTGTTGAGCCAGGACCAAAAGGGTCATCAGAACTTTTAGGAGAGGAGGTGGCGAGGACACTTTGCAGTGGAGATAGTGGAGGAGCTGACGGTACAACCGGGGAGCCCGACAAGAAGCTAAAGGCTCCTTCATCCTCAGATGAATCAGAGGCTGTCAATGATGAGCCTGTCTCATTTTTCAAGGCTTCCAAAATCTCTGTCCAAGGTCCAAGTAACCCGGCCTCCATCTTATCACCTTTTGTGAATGCATTCCACAATTTTACCCCAATCTCATCCCATGTTTCCAGATCATAAACGGACTGATTTGTTAGCGAAGGATTGTTCTTGGCTGCCCATATGACCATTTTTTGCAGGTCAGCAGAAGATACTGCCTTCCCCTGTCCCTTAAGAATACAGTTAAAGGTATCCAGAACCTTTTTTGGTTCAGAAGTAATTTTGTTCCCCATAACAGTGATCGCTTACCTTCATCCAGTGAAAGGCAATCAGAGCAGTTGGGGACAATGAATCCTCAGTTTGTAGCGTTTCTCTCAATGCACCCACGCTTTTCTCAGTGAACCCACGTTTCTCTCAACATGCTCCACATTTCTCTCAACATACATTTCTCTCAATGTGCTTTTGTACAGGTCTCTTGCATTTCTCTCAACACACTTCTGTACAGGTTCCTTGCGTTTCTCTCAACGCGCTTCAGACCTGTCAGTCTTCAATTCAGGTTAATTTTCAGGACCCTGTTCATTCTCTTTCTTGTGTCCCTGTTTGGGCGCCAATTGTTGCAAGAGGACCTCAAGTTCCCTTGTGGGTGTGGTGAAAGAAGTGCAGATTCCTTTGCTGGTGCAGAACAAAGAACTTTTATTGTAGGTGTTCAGAGCCTTTTATACCCGTGCAACACAACAGATCTGGTTGCGTGTAAGGGCTAGGCATCTTGTGGGTGTTTACTTCTGGCTCAGTAAGTTATTGTTGAGCTTTACCATTCATTAGCAATACAACGACCTTCTTTATTCTACAGATTAATGTTTGGGAATTGTCAGTGTGCTGATCATTTTTCAGTGAGAATTTGTTTACGTACAGGTAGAAAAGGCAGTGAGGAGGATAAATATTTGTCTGAACAGAGGATAACCAAAGGGTAGTGGTCAGTGATGCAAAATCTAACTAGAGCCCAGTTATGAGTGGAGTATTCCAGAAGTCGGTACTGGATCCAGTCGTATTTAACTTCTTCACTAACAGTATAGATAACAGGGTGGAATAAACCCTTGGTAAATTCACAATGTCACAAAACTGGGGAAGTGATGGATTCACCAGAAGGCCATGCTGCCATCCAGACACCTCAGCAGAATGAAGAAATAGGCTGGAAAGAACCTCATGAACTTCAACAAAAGGATCTGTAAATCCTGAATGTAGAAGAAGGCAGAAACCACAGGCACCAGGACATAATGTGGACTGGAAAACAGCTCAGAAGAAAAGGGCCCAAGAGACTTGACATTAAGTTGAACAGGAGTCAGGAATGTGTCTTTGCTGCTAAGAAGTCTAACAATATCCTTGATATTATGAGGCAAAGCATCATCTACAAATCAAGAGAGGTGATTCTTCCCTCTATTCAGCTTCAGAGACACTGCTCCAGGATGACTGTGTCCAGTCCTGGCCCTCCCAGTACAAGAGAGACAGAGATATACAGGAAAAGTCCAAGGTATGAGGGCTGCTGTAAAGAAAATGCCTCCTATTTTATTACATTGACACATGATGTCAGAGGCATATATTGGTGGTATGGCAGTAGAACCTTCACATCAGTATTCTGCAACATTTTGTTGCCATGTAACAAATGGTGGCAGAAGGACAGTCTGACAAAATGACGTCTGACATGGAAGTGCATATGAAGCAAGTGTGTAACTGAATTCCTCCATGCAGGAAAAATTGCACTAATTGACATTCATTACTTGCTGTAGGTTAATGGAGACCATAAAGTGGATGCGAGCATAGTGAGGCGGTGGGTGGCGCACTTCAGCAGTGTCATGAAATACATGTCACATTCTGGATGTGCACAGCTGTCACACCACAAAATGAAGAGCGTCTTGATCAGCTCATCCACATGCATCAGTAGATTAGAACCAGGGAACTATGCATGGACCAGAATATTTCTTTCAGTGTGTTGGAAGAAATGGTGGAAACAGTGAAATATCACAAAGTTTACACGAGGTTGGTCCCATAAATACAGAGGAACAGAAAAAACAGCATATGCAAGTTTGCCAGGACCTATTGAACTCATACAAGGCTAAGGGTGAGAGTTTTCTGGATTGCATCAGCAGTGATGAGATTTAGTGTCACAACTACAAGCTGGAGTTAAAATGGCAGTCCAGAGTGGTGATGTGAATTTCCCATTGAAGTAAAAGTTCAAGACACAGCCTTCAGCAGATGAAGTGATCTACACTGTCTTTTGGGGTAGGAAATGAGTGATTCTGGATTTCCTGGAACCCAAACAAACCATCAACTCAGACCACTACATCACAACACTGACTAAGCTGAAGGCTCAACTTCTAGAGTGAGGCAAGAGAAGAAGACAACCTTTATCTTGCAACATGATAACATCAGGCCCCATACAAATTTGATGATTGTGAGCACACTGCCAATCTTGGCCAGACTGCCCTACCACACTCACCTTGTAGTCCTGACTTGATGCTTTCTGACTTGTGTCTGATGAATGATGGACTGCATGGGCAACATTTTGCTAGCAATGTTATCATCACAGCTATTGTGAAACAGTGAGTTGCCTCTGCTGATGTAGATTTTTATGAGAATGGCTGATGGTGATGAATATGTTAATTTTTTTTATTTTTTATTTATTTATTTATTTATTGTAGCTAAGAATTTGCCACATCAAAATTGTTATTGCACTCTATCAGTTGTATTTTTCAGGGACGTAAGTAGGAGGCATTACTTTTGGAGCAAACTATGTCAGTTCATGAAGGTGACTGAGGAAATGGAGCATCTCTCCTATGAGGAAAGTCTGAAAGTGCTAGGACTATTTATATTAGAAAAAAAGAAGGCTCAGGTGGAATATCATCAATGAATGTAAATACCTGAAGGGAGAATGCAATGCTCCTGCTACTGCACCACTCTCTTTCCAGCAACAGGACAAGTGGGAGTGGGCACAAACTGCAGCTCAAGATGTTCTGTCTAAACATCAGAAAGCAGTTATTTACTGTCTGGATGACAAAGGACTGGCATGGGTTGCCAAGAGATTGCAGAATCAGCCTCGTTGGAGATCTTCAAAAGTCATTTGAACTCTGGGCAACCCATTCTGGGTGTCCCAGATTGAGCAGAAGGTTGGACCAGATGAGATCTCTTCCAACCTCAAGTGCTCTGTGATTCTGTAGTTCACCCAAGCCTTGAAGATGCGACTATTTATTCTAACGGTGTAGCAGTATTTTTTATACTCATATTTATTTATTTATTTATTTATTTATTAAAATTCATTCAAATACTAGTAATGTTCCATAGCACTTCTTAACTAAGGCACTCCTTGCTAACAAAGAAATTATATATCAGTACATAATCAAGATTCTGAAGTTAAGGCATTGCCTTACTATTAATAACTCATGCTTGAACTATTCATCCACCAATCATGAGATTTATGGGAAACAGAGAGACACTGGGAAATG
>JAOWBP010051803.1:0-14545 GCA_028571105.1 Tragopan temminckii | reverse complement strand
TTTACTGTGATAGAATTTCCTAACTATGGAATGATTTTCATCTCCTTTATCTTCTTTCTTTTTTATTCTGCCATTATCATTTTCCAATTTCATAAGCATAAATTATTTTTTGGGTCACAGGTAAGTCGTGTTTATTTCAGACAGGCATTCTTATCAATATTTATAAATAAATATTTTTTTGTTTCTAAATGAGAAAAGTAATTTAAGTTATTCTTACATGCAACATTTTCAATTCTACTTAAGACTCCTTTGGTTAGGCAGCTCAGTTTGTTAATATAATAAAATACAATTTCCCTTCATCAGCAAAACACTCCAAAAGGGTGTCTTGACTCACTTATTTTCAGTAATATGTGGTGTTTTGCTCATTTATGGAATGTACTGGAATGCCAGTCATCAGGAAAAGAGGGCACCACATATACCTACAGAGACTTCTCAGCTCAACAGTACCCAAATCAGGAGTTACCTCCATGAGTGAAAGGACTGTTCTGTTCTCACCACTGCACAGTGTTAAGATGCTTTGCTGAGACTCTACACTGGTGCTAAATGATTTTGTTTAATCTGCTGAGACTTGAGTTTGAAACTCTGGGCCACCAGTGGCAGTTCCTAGGCTAGACTGCACCTGGCAAATCAGAATTAAAGAAAGTGATATGCATACCACTTGTTTCCAGTGCACAGTACTCTTCATTGTAAGGAAAATTAACAGGAAAATCAAGCAACGTTTATGCACTTTCTAATTAAATGGACAAAAATTGACATATAAGACCATTAGATATTCTACTTCTTCACGATCTTCTCTCCAGTGAAAAGAAACATTTTCATAAACATTCAGTTTAACTGTAAAAGAAAAAAAAAATCTCTGTGGACGAAATCAGTAATCTAAATCTCAGAAGGGATATTTCAGAGAGGTGGAATTTTTCAGAAGAAGTAGGTTATATTCGATTATAACTGTACCAAACTCAGAGTTCCCAGTAGTGAGATAATCCTTAAAATGAAAATGCTTCCTAAACAGAATGCTCTGCATGGGAACACTTCTCAGTGTGCACCTATCTGAAGTTCTCTACAAACCAAATCCTTATCAACAACAGATTCTTATGAGATAAAGGAGATCTCTTGAAATTAAAGTCAAGAGTAAGAGAAGCGCAACAAACCTATGGAACTTTTGAGGAAGTGATCAGTTTTATTGTAGAAATAAAATTAAATGTTTGTTATTGGAAAATGTGTCTGCCTCTAGTAAAACATTACTATTATCCAAATGATCAATAGAGTATGGACAAATAGCCTATTGACACATTTTATATGTAACTACAAAAATTTAAATCTATTAGAGAATAAATCATATTGATTCTCTGCACAAAACTGGTAAAGAACTATAACAGAAAACGTGAAACAAAAGCAACAAAGGAGGCATACCTGAATATTATATCTTACAAATTTTGGATTTCTCTATTTTACATAAAGATGACATCTGTTTTATGTTTTCTCCTCCTAATGATTTTTCCTCTCTCTGTTACTATTTTACAAGGACAGAATAAAAAGCATTAGAATGGTTTAGGGATGGAAGAGATCTTTAAGATCATCTAGTTCCAACCTCCCTGCTACTGGAAGGGACACCTCCAACTAGATCAGTTTGGTCAAATCCCCATACAGACCAGTCTTAAATGCCTCCAGGGAGGAAGCATCCACTACTTCTCTGGACAACCTTTTCCAGGGTCTCACCACCGTCATGGTGAAGATTTTCTTCCTAATATCTAATCTAAATCTACCCTCTTCCAATATAAAGCCATTTTCCTTCATCTTATCATTACGTGCCCTTATAAAAAGTTCCTCCCCAGAGTAGCAAGTAAATGGATCACACAGAATGTCTCATCTTGAGCAAGATATTGTGAACTACCAATCCTTCTTGCACAAAAAAGTTGGAAGAAAAAGTGTTTCAAATCATCTTCTATGTTATTAATAATGGCTTGTATATATAGCTTTTTCGGTTTGAAAGAAGTCAGCAAGAATGTACGTAGATTAAAGTAAATTTCATACCAATAATTCAGTGATATTTCTTCGGCTACTGTTTTCACAGTGAACTTCTATCTTTACCCAGTGTTTGAATGGAAAAAAAAAATAATGGAAGGATGTTCTATTGATTTTTAAGGTAATTGGAATTGATATTTAGCTTAAAATATTTGCCTTTATTTTTTTTTTCCCATGCAGAGTATTTTGATTGTTTCTTTTACCTTATAATTACCTTACTACACTTAATAGTATAGTAGATTTTTCGACTTACTCTATCTCATTGTCTTGATTTCATGGTGAGAATGCAGTGAGCAATTTCCATTTACTCTAGTTCAGCATTAAGACAATTGCATAATAAACCATAATCAATGAGGACTCTTAAAGATTACACTTTATTTTCAGATGTTATTGTTTTTAAACACAAATCTTGACAATCAATTTTGGCTAACACACAGAGTTGTATTCAGAATAGAAAGGAAATTTGTATTTATGTATTTATTTGATACTTGTTTTACTTCAGTAAATCAAGTACTGTGTAAAAAAAATATTTTCTAGTCCAACAGTAGGTTATTATGCAGTCAGGATCATGTAATATACTAAACTAAATGATCATTAGTTCATATTTCATATTTTAATCTGTTTATTTTATTGGTTCCTCTATTTTCTCATAGATTTTTTTAGGCTTGTCTGAAAGAAAATATGCTCTACATTTGAGCTAAACCACAGTAAAATGATTCTGCTTAACTCTGAGAAACTAAATCATTTCTTTTCATATTTTATAATAACATATAGCATGTCAATTTAAACAACAAAAAAAAAACACACAGCATTTGCTGACTGCAGTAAAAGGTTGATATTAAAATAATGTGTTGCTCTTAAGAGCAGATAATTGAGCACATTGAAGTGTAGGTAATATCTGCTACTGCAAATCCAATAAAAAAAAAACACCTAATGTTTCCTTAACAAAGGCTGTTCATGCAGATAATATTTGGTAGATAGAATTTTATAATTTCTCAGTGTGACTGTTCAGCAGAAATCCCCATTTTTTGTATGTTTATTTTACAAAAAAAAAAAAAAGTAAAGTAGATATATATGTCCTAAGCAGATGAATGATAGAAAATTTCATATACTATTAGTATGATCTTTTTTTTTTTTTGTGCGTAATGGTTTATGTGTGTGTGCATCTATTTACAAAGCAACTTTCCCTTTTTGCTTGTGATTAATTTTAATTAAGCCCAGGTGAGGCATCAGGTGTTTTCCTACTTGTTATATAAATCAACATACATGTAAAATAAGCATAAAAATTCCAAATCCTAGATCACCAAATGCTCTCATGCAAACAAAAATTACTTCTGCTCTTAGAGCAAATATTTTATGATTTTATTTATTTATTTATTTTTACAAAGTAGCTTGAACTCTTTTTCTGCCTCTATAAATCTGTTCTCTCTTTCACTGTTCAATATCTTATTGTATAACCCAAGTATCTCTATACTTCAGGATTCCTGCCTCCTCATTTTTTTCCTCCCAAATAATGGATGGGATATAATCAACATTTTCAACATAATGCCGTTTTTTATCACCTTCTTCCCACAAACAGTACTTACCTTTTTCAGCTAAACACTTGACATAAACCCTGAAACCTCTGATCCCAAGAGGAACTTCCTTTGGTTCTTTTTAGAGTTCTGCTAAAACATCTTGTTCCCAGCTTCTTTCTGGGCTTTACTCACAATTTTTCAGTTTCACACCTGACACATGTCTCCTAATCATTCTTCGCAGTAATAGGTGTCTTCCCAGCACAGATCCATATTCTACTCCCCTTAATAACCAGTAAGAGCTTTTCCAGTGGGGAGGAAATGAGGTGGCACAACAGCCACTTTGGTCACTGCTACAGTCAGTGCTACTCGGTTCACCTTACACAGAACCAGAGGACCAAGTGGCTGTATTAAGGCTCAAAAGGTTGTGCCAGATGACAACTGACCCACAAACAGAAAACATTCCAGTCTCAGCTGGATATCTTCTCAATTCCCTTCCTCACAATCCACCCACTCAAAATTGTCTTTGTTGCTGTGAATTATTAGTAGGTTTTTAGGAACTGATATTCTAAACCACTGTAAGTCAGAGTACCATTAGCAAGAAGAATATTTTGGATGCTCAACCAAATGAAACTCCAAACATTTAGGTGTCTGCTTTAGCTCAGATTATAGACTCATTATTCTAATAGTATTTTTGGGTCTGTCATATTTTATGTATAATACAAAATTGATAGTGATATACTACATTCCTTTCAATGCACTTTTGCTGCAATGAATTTTGATTTATTGTTGTAGAGCTGCAAGAAGTAGACTAGTGCAAGAATGCTGTGCATTCTTATGAGTAGTTTTTGTTATATTAATGATGGGGTTTGTATGCTTCTATAGTAATAGTAAGGAAAGTGCTTGTTCATAAAAGAAAGAGTATTATTTCGATTTGGGATACCTGCGAATAAGAGGAGACTCAGAAGTAAAACCATTCTCTATTCATATTGTCCAACCTTTGAGGATAAAAAGCCAACATCTTGAAGCACAGTAGTTTTGTCTCTTTAAAAATTTAATACGACAGTTCACTCCAATTAACTTCATTATATATGTGTTTGAACAAAATATTTTGCTGTTCTTTTCCATGTAAACATTGATAACAAATAAATAAACATGAAAATAATTGGTTTTTGGACTTCAGTCTATAGGTTCTCTACATTTTATCTATATATCTATACGTTACACATGTGCTCTATTGCTGAAATCTACATTGCTTTTTGAGGTCTCTGAAGTAATTTACTGTTGAAAAGATCTACTCAACTGCTGCTGCTTTATCATTGTGATTGTTCATTACAACTACGGAGCTATGGAGTCCTGCAAATATGTCCAGTGAGATGTGGCATGGGTTATTGTCAGCAGGCTTGTCACTGAAAATGGCAGGAGGAAATCTTAATAGAAACCTGCCCCTGGTATTTGCCCAACTTCACCACTTATCTTTTTCCTTGTGCCTCCTTCACTGCACAGGGAAATAGGATCATGAAAAATTTTAAAGGCACTTGAGGAACTGTGAGTTTTAAATTCAATTCATGGATATACTTGCATATTTTTTGCACTCCATTTATAAACTCTGCAGTCAGAAAAAATAAATATGCACACAAGCAAACCATATCAATTGATCTGATTTCTTCTCTCAAAATGAGGTGCAAAAATGTATACAAATGGAATTCATTTCACAATCAAAATTTTTGCCACTTTTTATGGAAACTGGAAACTCTAGGGGGCCCATACCTGATGTAAAATTTTAGTGTGGGGTTTTCCAGAAGGGGTGTACTAATTTTGATTTGAACATCGAAAAAATTGAGAAGTTTGAAGTAGTCTGGGTTTTGTTAGTTTGTTTACTAGTTACCCTGATATTTTGTTTGTTTTTTTCTGAAGTGGAAATTACTTGCACTGTAATTAACTTTCTCCTTAGGATAGTGTATTCAAAGGTATCCCCTTCAAGGTAGATGGCTATCATCACAAGACTTACTTGAGAATTTAATTCTAAAGTTGTTAATTTCATTAAATAACTTTTATTATTATATCTAAGAACGATGGTCAAAATGATTCCTGTGTGCACTGATTGAAAAATATTTTACAGCAAAGTGGAATGGAAAGGCTGTGTAAGTGGGGATAAAGAGAAACAAGAAAGTTCTTTATTCTAAAGCGTTTCTTGAACATCTTGTCCTGTTTCTTGCCCATCCCCCATCATCAAAGATATGAAAGGCTGAAGCCCACTTATCTCAAGTACAGTCTTTCACAATTTCCCAATGTGATTGCTACACTCATTTGGGATACTTGGCTGATAGATCCCTGGCTTTCATCTTCTGACAATGGAAAGGAAGTCTTTATCAGTGACAGGCCAAAAATATGAAACAAACTTCCTACAAAGCTCATCTCAAACAAGTGGAGCCTCTTTCACATGACTTTCAAGCTCAGTACGTGGTATATCTGTATTAACTAGTATTTCCCAATAGCTGTGGAGTAATGACACTGAACACAGAAGGAATCAATCTCCAGAACATTATGGTAAAGAAATAGCTTCAAAGGAGAGAAAGAAAAGCAGTACCTTCTAGAAGAAATTTTGATGTATCTTTAATCATTTCTATGTGCTCAAATACTCCAATGATTAGTGCCACAGATATATCTATAAATAAATCACAGATAGTTGGAAAACATTTCTGAAACATAAACCAAAGTAGTCATCATATGTAATGCACATGAGAAATATTTAATTAGGTGTGCAAGTGAGCTGACATGCAAGTAGAGTATGTTAATTTGCAGAATTTGCTTTGAGGAACACAAACTGTTCCTTAACAGTAAAAAAATGAAAGTAGCTTATACAAAATTAAGTTCTGAAATCAATGGGAAAGCTTCTTCAGAATCCTTAAGTAGCCCTTAGTAAAAAAAAGTGCAGTTGAGAGTTGTTCAGTATTTCAGTTATGAATTCAAGTGTTAAAGTGGGACATTGCCATTACGCTATAATACAAGTAACTGTAGTACAAAAGGTTAACACATTAAATATGTGGAAGAAAAAAGTGAATAAATGACAACAGGGAAAAAAAAAAAAAGGACAAATAAAAACTAGAGAGAAAACTGAGAAAACTGTTGTCATTAAAGTAAAATTGATGGGAATCAGAAGTACTACCTCATGATCTGCAATAGTGTAATAAAATATTAAGTTCAGTATTGCCAAATGTCATACTGTCATCTAAAATAATGAGGAGGGGAAAGAACTATGATCACTAGATAAGATTTCAAGTGATCTTCAATTCTTGTAAGTAGAATATCACATTTTTGTACTGTGCGGGAGATGAAAATCTACCCTACTTGGAAACAATCAAAGAGATTATTATTAACAAGGTGTTTGGAAAGTTAAGAACAGAATATATTTTCAAGAACTTTTCCAAGAAATAGAAGGTTAGAAATAGCGTGATAGTTAGCAATGGAATTTGAACCACATAAAAGCATCTTAAGGAAGGGTGCTGAGAAAGTAGCCACTTTAAAAGCTTAAGGAAATGTGCCACTGAAAAAGAGATCATTAATAATAGCTGTTATGTGGGAGAATCAGAAAAAAGAAAATCATCAAACAAGAGGTAGAGTGAAAGTGTTTTTATAGAAGGTGATTTTAATTGAAGGTAGGTAGAAACAGGGGGAAACCAGACTTGGTAATAGGAGAAGGGTAATTAAAAGTTATAGGAAAAGAAGGAAGAAACACTTGGGTTAAGCAGTGCATCAGATGTACATTGTAATTTATTTTATTTTTTTTTAACTGGAAAATGTATGTTTATTATTCATTAAAGAACATATTCAAATTAATTTTAAAACAGCATCTATGTGAAGGAAGAAAACATTTTTCAAGGTACAAGTAACAAAATTAAAAGGAATTTTTAAATGTCAGCGTGGAGAATAAGTTACTTGGTACTGTCGTTTTTTATGCCAGTGTAATCACAAATATTGCACTGATTTTTAGGAGAGGGAAGTTGACTGGGAAAATAGCTATACATTGCTGACAGGGAATCTCCGGAAGTATAACAACAAATCATCCTAAGTATGAAAACAAAATCATCTAAATTTTAGGAGTATTATACAATGGACTCACAGCACAATTTTATAATTTCCCTTACAGGGTCTTCTGATTTTGAAACCCCTGAGGTAAATTTAGAGTGGATGAAAACCTTTTCTAAAAATAGGATTTGAGTCAGATAAGATATTATTTGAACTCTGACATCATAAAGAGAAATTTATAATCTTCTAGCTGTTCTTCACCAGAAGACAGTGGGCATGGAACAGGCTCCCCCGGACGATGGTCACGGCTCCAAGCTGCCAGAGTTCAAGAAGCATCTGGGCAATGCTCTCAAAATACGGTCTGATTTTTGGGTGGTCCTGTATGCAACTGGAAGTTGGACTCAATGATCCTTATCAGTCCCTTCCAACTTGGGATATTCTATAACTGTATTTAACTCATATAGTTTTTTCTTTGTGTGATGCACCGTTAGATATCTGTGAATTTCATCTTACTGAAGAAACATTAACAATATACTTGGGAATCTAATAGAAATATGTAATTTCAGTTTGGTTATTTGTTCAATTTTAATTCAAATAATTGTAATATTAATTAAAATATTGAAAACAAATACTGCTAGGGTTAACCATCAAATTATAAGCAAAAATTAAAATTATTTAGCTAAACGTAGGTGATGCAGCAACTACTAAAAAAGCAAGTAAAATGTAAGGTTATGTCATTTAACCAGAGATGGGATATTTAGAAATAGCAAAATGAAGAAGAAAGATTTAAATATGAAGAAAACAATTGTTATTACTTTTAAAATCCCTAGGAAAAATACTGTTAATAAAAGGTAAGATAAAGGAATCGTAGAATCATAGATGTTTAAAATAATCCATTCTGGATGAGCATTCAGAGGTAAAAGGATGAGGGGATAAAAATGGCTTAGAAATAAAAGGCTAAGCAGGAAGTGTGGCAACTTTGAAAAGGAAGACTTTCATACTGGAGTATACACAGGAAAGAAGTAAGGCAAGATGAAATATAATTTATGTTTCACGAGTATTGCCAAGAATAATGCTGTATGTTAAGGTGAATTCCTGAACTTCCATGAGTTTTCACAAATTTGAATAAAATATTCCATTACAAATGGAGTCTATAAGAAAAGATAAATATGAATAATATAGAAAGAGTAAACGGTGTTAGAAGAAAAAAGAAAAGGAAAAGAAAGAAAACATTAGAAGGTCTAGGGGAAACAGGAAAGCAGGAAGATTTAGAGGAAAGGAAAAGAAATCTGCAGTGTAATGGATGCATTGTAACTAGAAAGTAATAGGTATGATTAATGGAAGGTGAAATTAAAAGAAGTGATGTAAGAGCAAAGAGTACTACAAGGTCATCTACAGCAATGAGCTATATGAACCCTGACATTTTTACAATGGGTTTTCAACAGAGTGAACTGATCCAAAAGTAGAGCAGCTTGAGTGGGACAGAGCAGTTGCAGCCCAATGGAAAAAAAAGGTTGTACCAAAAATTAAATCTTTTCAACAGCTTAGTCCTCAGAGAATTCCTTAATGACCAGATTTGTCAAATAGATTTTTGTCCTTCACTTAGTATTTTCAGTTTATTGTCACAAACCAGGTTTTGGTAAATAATATCTAAATAAAATAAAATGCTGTACTGTTTAATTTAATGCTCAGCTAAATTGGGTTTTTCCACCTTCTTAGTGGAAGCGTTTTAGGATTATATTATGAGGATGTGCATTCTGACTACTGATGACAATTCAAAGGTCCCAAAATGCAAGAAAAATATCCAGTTCAAAGTATCACTCCCTACAGCTATGGATTTCAACTTGAGATTGTATCTCAAAATCGCTTTTTGTAGTAACCTACTGCTTTCCTAAATGCCAATAACACAAATCAACCTGGCGTTCCCAGAAACCCAGAGAGAATTCTCACAGAGCTTGCACTGTAAGTACATTCAGGTTGCAACAGCTGATCTAGAATCAAGGTATCTCAGAAGAGCATATTGCTAAAAGAAATAGTTTCCTATTAAAAAAGAAAAAAAAAAAGTGTAAAAAAAAAAAGGAAAAAAAGATATTCACCAATCAGATTGCAAAATTGCAAAATTGTCTGGCCAGGAATGTGTACACCTGCCCTTCCCTATTATGCAAAGAATTAATGGTAATGCATTGCTTGGAATGTCAATCACATTATATCAGAGAAAAACAATTAAAATTATATAATACTTATAATAATTATTAGTAATGTAGGAATGAAAGCTATATGTTCTATGCAAAAATTACATTGGCTTTTTTTCTTTTTGATTTCCCAAATCTCCCTTTGATTTCCCTTCTCACCCAGGATACTGAAAAATCCCTCCTTTTTTCAAATTTGTATATCACTAGCTGCATATGAAAGCGTGTTGCTATTTTGTTTTGTTTTCCTGCATGCTCTATTTCACTGAAGTGAAACTGAATTGTGTGAAATACCCATATCATGATCACATCAAATCTGATTTTCTTTTATTTTCTTTTGTTTTGTTTCACAAATGATTAGAGGAAAGTGCATGTTTTTATTACTTCAGCACATTTTTATACAAGCTGAATGCTGGAAAGGCTAGTTCACACAAAATAAGATCAGACACAAATTTTAGCCCACTTGTGAAGAATGCCGCCGTTTCAGGTGCAGCACAAACAAACTAATTAAAAAAGTTAACGCCATAAGGAGAAATTATGTGACCTGCTTGTGTTTCTGCAAAGCTTTTGCTATCCACCTATGATGGTACCAGCATGGCAAGGGTAAGCGAACATATGAACATCTCAGCAGGACCAGATACAAAATGAAGGGGAAGGGACATACTGAAAGCTGTCCTTGTCAGACTGCAGTTTTAAGTTTTTGTTTATTTAAAGGTTCTTAGACTGAGAGGGAGGGATGTTCATAAATGAAGATATAAATTCAACTAAAAATACATCATTAAAATAATTTAGAAACTATATTCAAACTCTCTTTGGACACTCACCTTCAGAATTAAAGCATTGTGAAAATATCAAACCTAAATCAAGTAAGAAAACTAATTTTGAAAGAAGAAGCATTGAACAGATATTTTATGTGGTTTACCTAATGCACTTCACAAAAGACGTGCGTTTCTCAATGGTTATTGAAACAACAAGTCCTTGTGATATTGTGGCAGCAATTAGGAATTCCTTTGCCTACTCTATTCTCCAGTATTCTATGCCACACAAGACTTAGTCCCCAATGAGTGGTTGTGTTGTACTATATTTAATTAGATCGTTATTCATTTTGTTGTTGATACCTGGAATTTAATGAAATGGCTTCTAAGAGTGTGAATGGTAACAATAAATTATATTTACCCTGCAGTAATAATTAAAATCTGCCTTTTAAAATGTCGTTCAGAGGTATGGTCTCTTTTACTGACTAGGACTTACATCCTTAAACATCTAAATATCTCTGAGAAAACACATTTTGGGGCAAATAAGTATTTCAATATAACTTCAAGGTTTGGGAAATACTGTTATTACCAGTGAATAGGGCAATGCACAGTTATTAGGACTCTTGGCAGGTTGAACTTCTTGCTTTTTGCTTTTGTAGAACTGATTGGTTTCTGCTGAAGATAAGGGATTCAAACACTTCTCAAGCAGCATGAATCTAAGAGCCTATTTTACGTGGAGTAAGTCCACTGAGTAGAAATGTGGAGACACACACCATATATTTCTACATTGTGCTTGGTACTGGCAGCAAACATACTGGTCTGTTTTGTTTTATGACTAAACACATATTGATGTGTAAAAGAGGCCTTTGCAATTTTTCTATTAAATTTTGCTATTAGGCAGCTGGTAACTTTCTTACATACTATTAGTTTCCTTACTCCCCGCAAGGGCCCGTTTCTTTGTTTCTCCTTGTATTTTTAGAGGTTGATCACGCTCTCTCTTGCTGTAATTTATCTATTTAGGAAAGAAGGTGTTCTTGCAGTTAGAACAGGGAACACAATAATGCATAGGCTTCTACATCTGTTCCAGTGAACACTGGAGAATATTCAGACCAAAATTCTTATCCCAAAGTCTTGTATTTCCCTGGTTAGTTGGGCCTCTTGTTTGCAAGACCTCTGCTGCAGATGTTTAGAGTACTTAGTTCAGGAATGTTACTTAGAAGATAGACATAAAATATTGAATTCAGTTTCTATTTATATCATCCACCAATGAAATGGGAAAGAATTTTCTGTCAAGACCATTCAAGTTTTCAACAACTGTAAAAGAAAATCAAATGACAAAATATTAACTGCTGTAGTAGTACTTGAAACATTTAAGCAACTCAAAATATTTTAACGCAAGTAAGTAAAAATCAAAGTAGTAATTGCAACGCCATTTTTATGGATTGCACCTAAGAAGTAACTTGTTTGCTGCTGCCCCCTTTGGTGATATTTCAGACGTTCCTAAGCTTCTGTTTAGACACAGATCAGCCGTTTTCTCTTCAAATCACAAATTAAGCAGTCCTTGCTTAAAGAATCCAGTGTTCATGTATCGTATATTTACCTAATGGTCAAACAAGGCATTTTTGAAACTAATCATCTGTAGTTAACTTTTGAGTAGGAAGGAATCAGAGGATAGGAGAAATTTAAGGGAAGAGATACTGTTCCTTTTCCTTTTTAAAAAAAAAAATATTTATTTATTTATTTTTAAATAAACTAAGTTACAATTGGTGCTCTCTCCATAGACCTGGACAGAGAAATACATAAAATGTTTATAATTTCCAGACTATTTATACAAGTACATCATTAAAGTATGGAAAATTGTGACCATAACTGCTGGTGAACAGGGAGAGGAAAGACACATTGTTAAGGTAGAATCTTCCGTTAACAATAGGGGGGGAAGGGATGTCATAAGGGGCAAGATATGATGACTTTGGAGAAACCCCTGGATCACACATGGAGGGATAGGAAAAGGAAAACAAAAGTAATGCCCCCACATAGGCAGAATTTCCTTTCCTCTACCTGCATCTTTTCCCAGAAATATTATTCCATCTGTTAAACAAAGAAAGAAAATGAAATCCAGAAGGGAAATCTGTGCCTTCAACAGGCTTTAGTAAGATTCTGGCTAAGGCTTAGCCCTCTCTCATCAGAGAAAATAAGTCTGATTTTATCAATAGAATAAAAACATTAAATAACAGTTTCTACCCACATCCACATTTTTCAGTTCATCTTCCAGAATGGGGGTCAGAGGAATAAGCTTTTTCCTGATCCCTCTTACAACACTGTCAGCTGTAAAAAGTCATCTGCTCCATCAGAGAACCTAAATGCCACTAAATAGAACCCATAGGGACAAGCAGGGAATTCAGACATGCATACAAAGGAATCAAAAGAACATTAATCTATTCAAGAACAAACTGACACTATATTTCAGAAAGCAAATATAACTCAATTAATGTTTGTACTCACAAAACCCTTTAATTTATGAACTATAGCTCTTGGGGTTTGCTAAACAATTAAAATCAAATCTAACTTACTCCCCTAAATTTTGCAAAACATATTTTATAAATTTAATTCCTGCAACTTCAGCAGGAACAGTTCTTCTACGTGACCCTGATAATAAGAAAGGAAATCTTATTGCTCAGTGATCTCCTGTCATCAATAGACAAAAATTAAATGCTATTGCTAATCCTTTCACTCTCTCACTAGCCGTTGACCATGAAGCTTTGTTGACCTTGCTGGAAATGCTGGCAAGAATTATTGAGAGGCACTTGAATAAGCTATTTTTTTCTCTCAGGAAAGAACCGGAGGGTAGTAGCTGATGATTGCTCTTTTGCCTCAAAGAGGTCTTATGCAAGATATTCCGTTCCTCCTATTTGATATATATTCTATGTTGTGAGAGCAATTCAGCAATATGTTGTAAACACTGGTTTGGATCTGATCTGAACAGCACAATCACAGCCATGGTGAAACTGGAGCTATAGTTCAAACCAATGAAAACAGAGCTCGTGCTGCCAAACTGAAAAATCTTAAGAAAAGCTGTTTTTCTGTTTATGTTGATTCATTATTTTTTTTCTCAGCCCAATGTCTTAAATGTCTTTAAATGCCTGGATAATTTCAAATGGTCAGCAGCACTTATTCTTTTCTTAAGTGGTTTTCAAATATCACTTTGGGTTATTGACTTCACTGTAGTAATCTCTGGTATACCTCTCCAATGCTGGAATTTCAGCATTGTACCATTTAGCTGTGGTTACATTTGTATTAAACTACTAGAGCTCTTTTAGTTTTTCTCTTCTTGGCCTTTAGTGATTTGAACCCATACAACTTCAAAAATTATCTCTTTTAAACTGATCTTGATTTAAAAAGCTGATATGACCTACTTTAATGGCTTATGCCACTGGAGGAGGTAGTTGTATACTCTTCATCTTTTGGGTACCATCCAAGTCCTCCAGAGGGCATGTGTAGCAAATCTCCACCATTTCAGTGAGCTGATTCAGTTCTCTAAGTGGGTATTAAACTCATCCAGGAATGAAAAGCATCTTGTTCTCCAGGAATGGACTATTTTGTTGGCAATTTTTTTCTTGTTCAGCTCCACCCTTAAAGGAGATGAAAAACTATAAATTAGGGCTTGGCATGCTGTTGTCAGGACATTTTAAAACATCATTCTTCAGTGTTGTGGAGTCTGATGAACCCTAAAGAATGTTACAAGATGTACATTATATTTTGTCATGTGGAAAATTATAAGACAAAGGTCAGAGGATATATTTTAATCCCTTACTTGCTACTGGCTTAAGTTACTATTTGTTAATTCTCTTTACAATTGTGGTTCATATAATCTGTGAACAAAGAATGTAATGGATGTGTTTTAGAAACTGTATGCAAGATTTTTTTAAGAAATGAAGATACTCCATTGTTTCTTGAAACTTCTGTAATTCTCTTATTTACAAGAGCATTGAAGTCCCATTAAAAAAAAAAAAAAAAAAAAAAAAAAAAAAGGGGAAAA
>JAOWBP010051802.1:0-14548 GCA_028571105.1 Tragopan temminckii | reverse complement strand
AATGACTTGTGCAGCTGGTAACAGTGCCTGCCTTCTTCCTGTGCTCTGTAATTAAGAGGAAATTGCTTTCTGAAGATGACTTATCTTGGATTTCCTCCTGGATGCTCACTGCTGCTCCTCAAGTGAATTCTTGACAGTAACAGATAAAGCAGAACTCACTTTGACTTCTGCAGTGTGTGCGTACACAAAAATACAGCCAGAATTTCACTGGTAACACCTTTTTAATAGGTCAAAGTAACTGTACAGTTCATTATATTCTTCCTGAGAATAATTTATATCCCTCAACAGCAAAAAGGGAGTGTGGTTTTTATTTTAACAGAACAGATGGCAGAATTGAAAAACCAAGGAAAATCTAATTACACTGCTCTACTGTAACTCCTCCCAGGCAAGACAGACAAAAGGATGGGTTAGTTAACTACAGGGGGCTTAAAATATTCAACATGGCTTTAATCTGTCTTTATAAATTATATAAAAACGGGGGACATGAATGGTTACAGGACTCCTCTTAAGT
This sequence comes from Tragopan temminckii, assembly GCA_028571105.1. Lineage (NCBI taxonomy): Eukaryota > Metazoa > Chordata > Aves > Galliformes > Phasianidae > Tragopan > Tragopan temminckii. Next base: position 14,037 of record JAOWBP010051802.1, on the reverse strand, counting down.
GCAGCTCTGAGTTGCTCTGGTACAAAGCAGCATTTTCGCTTCCAAGGAAAACAACATTGCTACAAAAGAACTGGCACGTTATTCTGGTGAAAAAGAAGAGAGTTTTCCGTTGTGTCCTACAGCTAGTTCCAACCAAAGGCGTCACACATTCACATAAAAGTAAAAGGCAGGAAGATGAAGAGGGCTTTAGTTTGTCTCGAAATGACTGACGTCTTGAAAATATAGCTTTTTATTTTCTTTCTCTGTAAATTGTGATTAGCATATTGCGACGTAAGTGTTCTAATAAAAAAACTTCCAGTCTGGATAGTTCATACACTGTGGGCAAGAATTCTCAGCCCTGAGGTTTCCCAGAATTCTTCACAATATCTCGCTCCGATCTGCTGCTCCAACAGTTCCGGCTCCAAAACTCCACCGCAGCTCTGGGCCGAGCGCGGCCGCTGCGATGGAACGAACCGCACTGCGCTCCAAAGCCGTCCTTTCCCAAGGACTTCTGTACAAACTTCATCCAGTGATAATGCCACTTTCTGAATCCCAGGCCAGCTTGGCTTTGTGAGAAAAAAAACGTGGTTAACCTTTTGTAATGGGAGAGAACCAACAGCTGTCAGTCAGGGCTGCTGAAGCAAGAGGCGCTGGAAAGCCAGGACCACACTGGGTTAATCCTCACTGCTGGTGGAAGGTGAACTAATCCTTTCGCAAGCAGAATTCTACAACAGACAGATGAAACTCTTCCCTTGGTGCTTAGTGCGGCCTCGACTGGCTGATCATTTTCAGTCTGGCTTGATCGATGACATCCAGCAAGTTCTTGGCATCCACTGCCAGAGCGTGAGCGGCCGTCAGCATTTGCTTCTTGTACTCCTGCTGCAGGCTGGTCATGACATACTGCTGGGCCAGCTTCATCTTGTTAATCAGCTCAGCCAGGTCAGAGTTCAGCAGTTTCTGGGCCATCTCAATCTGGAACAACAAGAGTGGGTCAGCCACACAGGTTGGTAGCAGCACTGTCTGCCCTCCCCAAGGACGAACGTCACCTCCATGAAACCTGAACAGCCTGACTTTCCCTTCAAGCTAGAGTCAGCACATGGGGCTGGTGACACTTTGCACTCAGACACCAAGAGCCGCCTTGCTAGCCACAGAGCCACCTGTTGCCAACCAGACCACATCACCAAGTTTTAACTCAAGTTTAACTGTTAACATCTTGTGCTGGTTTCCAGGTTCCTATGATCATCACCTTTACTGCCATCACTATTATTAAAATTAAAGCAGGTACAGGTTATTAACAGAGCAATAGAGCTGAAGGTGGTATGATTCTCTAAGACAGCACTTAATAATTCTTTGGCCTTCCCATTACTACATTCATTCAAGGCTTTGGAGGAACAGTTTTATTCCCAACTCTTCTGAACTACACTGAAAGATCCCAGTCATTTATTGTCCCAAATGAGGTTACTACAGGATATTTTCTCATTCAGCTGCACAACATGCTCAATTACCCACACATTTAATGACTTTGTGTGCAAGCTGCATTTCATGGAAAACTGGAGTTGTACGAACACCCAGATGATCTCCCTGCATTACAACACTGGGTTCGTATAAGCACTACTAACAATTTTTATTTAAAATTTTGATATGTACACGTTGTACGCTCTCTCATCCAGTCTGAGCATCTTGACTTGAGACAATAAAAACCTACATCCACACAGCAATTAGATTCTAACAACATTAAATTAATCAAGAATTATAATTCAAGACTTCACAGTGCTTACTGAACACAAATATATGTGCGTGCAAAGAAGAGAGAGCCCAAATGCATCCACCTGGCTGAGGCCAGCTCAAACTGCAGTGGGTGAGTGGGGCTCTGCCTACCTCTCTGTGGGTGCTTGCAGGAAGCACTGGCAGCGACTCATCCACTGTTGCCAGCAAGGTTCTCAGCGCCAAGCCAACCTCCTAAGGAGAACAATGAATAAGTAAGGAAATAACAGGACAACAACCCAACAGGACATCTCGTCTTTGATTCAGTCGCCCCTCTCACATACACTGATGACATACATCAGACCATGTAAGCATTCTGAACTAATAAAAACTTGGAATGAATGGAGTTAAAGCAATGTAGCTGAGTGACTTTGAATCACACAATCATGAAGGCTGGAAAAGACTACTAAGATCATCTAGTCCAACCACTGATCCATCACCGCCATGCTCACTGTGTCCTTCAGTGCCACATCTCTACATTTCTTGAACACCTCTAGGGATGGTGACTCCACCACCTCCCTGGGCAGCCTATTGCAATGCATTACCACTCTTTCTGAGAAGCCATTTTTCCTAATACCCAACCCGAACCTCTCCTGGTGCAACTTAACTCTGTTACTTCTTGTCCTATCCCTGTGACCTAGAAGAGGCTGATCCTCATCTCACCACAGCCTCCTTTCAGGCAGTTGTAGAGAGCAATAATGTCTTCCCCAAATCTCCTCTTCTTCAGACTAAACAGTCCCAGCTCCCTCAGCCGCTCCCCATAGAACTTGTGCTCCAGATCCCTCACAGCTTTGCTGCCCTTCTCTGGACACACTCCAGGGCCTCAATGTCCTTCATGTAGTGAGGGACCCCATCCACAATTCCTTGTTTCACAGCATCAAAACAGAATGCCAAAGGGTGGATTAAAAAAGTTCCTTTTATAAGCAAAATGCAGCAATGTTGCACAACTCCCTGTTAACAAGAACTCTGTCATCCATGAGAAAAATGAAACCATGTTCAAAATGGCATCCTTACCTTTACCATGGGCACGTACTCCTCCGGTGGAGCTGGTTGTATTTTACTGGACATCTCTATGACAGCTTTCACCAGCCCGGTTACATTCTCATAGACTTTGTCATTGGAGCGATCCAGGTTGGCCGTAGGAGGAGGGCTGATTTCCTGCGGCTTGATCTGGAAGCAGAGACAGATTGTTGAGCCTCCTGTGCCCAGCAGATGGGGCTCAGCAACCTCCCAGCCTGCAGAGATCACCAGGAACAGCCACCCCAATCCCACTGAGGACATTTGCTCATAGGTCTGAAGGAAGTTTCCTTCAGGCTTTCTGACAGCCTGATCTCTGAATGACTCTGAAGAGTCTACCAAAAATTCTCTGAAGAGCTCCCAGTGCAACTCCCACAACAGAGAAAAGTTGAGAAAGGAGTACGGAATACTTGTCGTATTGAAGTGGTTCACTACTGATGGACAGATTCCATTGCAAGACAACTGGGTGTCATGTCCCTTGTTCGAAGAAGTTGCTTTCTCCACTACCATTGCACGCCATGCCCAAGCAATCACTTGGGGGAGAGGAGAATTAAGAAATTGCCCATTTCCTTCTTATTGGTCACACAGTGGCCCTACAGATCTGGGCTGGGCTCACAGCATCGCAGCCCCACAGATGCAATAACCACTGGTTCCTATAATTGGTCCCCGCTACAGAGATGCTTCACTGGAAGCAGTGGAGACTCTATACAGATGAAACCATAAAGTACTTGGATGAGACTCTGTCTAAGGAAAGAGTGCAGGATTTGGTGCATAGTTTCCCATTTTTTGCATTTCACTGATTGGTTACTGACAACTGTTACAGAGATTCAATCTGGCACACTGATTGGAAAATACCATAGGAGAAGGAACATTGCAATTGCTGCAATCAGCAGGGAAGGGCCGTGATTCTAATTGGTTTCAGCAATCAAGAAGTTAGGAGAGTCATCTCGCAAAGTCGCATGCAAAGACATTTTGGAATAGGGCGCGTACACACGCTCACGCACTGCTTACCCTCCATGGCTATTGTTGAGCAGAATGTGGGGGAAGGTTAAAGAAATTTACCAAAAGAAGGGAAAAAAGAAAAACAATATTAATAAAACTCAGCAGGAAAAAAAACAAACACAAAACAACAAACCAAAACACGTGTAGCAATAAGAGACCAGTTAAAAAGCCTGCAACAAAAACGCATCCTCAACAGTATCCGCAGTCATTTGAGTTAGCTCATGGTCCATTTGTAACAGAAGCACCATGTGCTGACAGCTGCTGTGCACCCGCATAGAAGTGGAAGTGTTTGCCATGCACCCATGCTAACGTTTTACTGAACACATGGGGAAGAGATCATGCAAAGCTTGACAGGAGCAAGCCAGTCTGGCAAGGAGAAAAGGGGTGAGTGGAGCAAAGGGCCTCTGCAACAGTGGGAAAGGTGTCCTGTGAAACCCTGCTCCCTTGAAACACTGGGGATCTGTCACAATAGGAAATATGCAGTCATGTAACTGTGCAGCCCTTGCAGTTGATGATCAGCCACACTCATGGTTAAGAGCTACCAAGAACCCACCCTAGATGCATTCTATTCAACCTGATAAATTGCTATGGCCAGACCCCAAAATTTCAGAGTATGGACATCTGCAGTTCTTAATAATCAATGTCCTTCTGTTCTTATAGCTAACATCAACATTACTGCAAGCTTTCAGTTCAGGGGTTTCTTTGTGTGGGCTGGCTGCCTTGGCCTCAGCAGATAACACTGCACTACCTTCTTCTTGGTGCCCTACAGCTCCCTGAGGGTAGGGAGGTCAAATCCTCTGATTTTCATTTTTCTCCCAGAAAAGAGAGAATGGAGTCTGAAATGAACCCCAGAAGCACCTTCAGTTAAAGTCTGCAGACACTAACAAAACAACAACCTATTAAGAATTAATGAGCTGTTTTCTTGACAGGGTTTAAGACCATCCAATTTCAGGAAATTCTTGACAGAAAAGGACAAAATCATAACTTCTTTTTCACTTTCCAAGAAGTTATTCAGTACATAAATCTTGTTCACACTGATGACTTTGGTTGCTCAGGTTTGTTTGTTGTCAAAAGGATGTATTTCAGAAAACATCTCCATGTTCTAATACCAGTAATTAGAAAAGAAATTTTAGAGTAGCCACGTTCAGTAACACATCTGTTGCTGCTTTTTCCTATTATCTGAGACTTGGCAGCTTGAAATGCACTGGCACTGGTTTGCAATAAATAATCCTGCTTGAACTTGCCAATGCTGATTCTTAAATACTCAGATAATCTCCAAAAAAAGAGAACACGAGTGAGACAGGCAGTGGCTGAAGGACTGATTTGTGCTGAACACACTGCTGTGATGGCAAGTTGTGAACTTCATGGCCAGATGACCTGGACACTGTCTGTATTTTCTTAAATCACCTAAACTAAGGGTCACCTACCACTGAATCTGTTCCTACCACAACGTGGAATCCAGTTCTTTGTTACAGAACTGCTATGTGTATGTATCAGCTGCACTTCTGTTAGAGTACTACTGGCAGAGAAGCCCCAACCACTACTATACCTACCTGCTAAAAACAGCTAATGACAGAAACAGCTTCTGTGGTTCCACTCAGGAGGCCGTGAGGTCACTCATATTTCTATCTCCTTAAGATTAGAACAGTAAAGGAATCCCAAAGCCAGGGAACAAAACCTGGGTGCATCACTTTAAAAGTGACTGGCACACTAAGGACAAGTTCCATTGCCACCACCTGTAACAGCACACACAGCTTCATAGCACCCTGCAACCTCTCCACTAGAGAACTCCCCGAAGATTCATTTCTGGATTTATTGCCTCTTTACTGGAGATGAGACAACAAATCAGAAAGCATCTCAGTTAGGGGTCAGAAAGTGTTTTTCCTCTGTCCTTGCTCCCTACATCCAGTAGGGCTTTAGGAGTCTAGGTACTGCAACAGCAGCATTCTGAGTATGGGGATCTTGACTGTGCTCTGTGCTCCTTCCTCTGAGCAAAACTATGTGAGAGACATCATATGCTCCTCAAACTACAATAAGCTTGCCTGAGAAAGTTCTGGGTGAGGAACATACTGAATCACTCACAGAGGACACGGGCAGAGCAGTTCATTTCCCAATTCCCACCGCATGTTTATACCACAACGTTTACTTGGGAAGTTCAGTCACTTCTGCTTTCCGTGGTCTCTACTTGAGCTGAACTATCTCTACAGGGTAATGTTTTATTTCCTGAAATGTGTTTTGTGTCACTGAGCACCGTACCTTCACGCCTTCATTGTAGCTGTCCACAGGGCTGTTCAGGCTCGCGAGGCTGCCCAAGTGGGGGGCTCCAGGGCGAGGGGGCTTCTTTGGTGGAGCTGCATGATCTGGTTAACAAAACAAGTGGCATGTTAGAGCACCAACATATCACATGTACACAAATCACTGCGGTCTGTCAACATTACAAAGGCTACGCCTGCTTTACTGTAATGGTAGAGGAGATGTGTCGTACAGAAGATCCATTGTTCACACGAGCTACGCTTTAATTGTTTCTACTCAAGAAAAGCAGAGACGAAAAGGCGTTATGTGGAACTCAGCCATCAGTGAGTTTTAGCAAGGTACGTCGAAAATCTCCTAGTGAGATTACTGCTCAGTCCTACTAACTTAGTATGCCCAGCCTAGACCTAGAGGAGCTTCGTACCACTCTGCACCACAATAAGTGCCCCACATGCTGCCGGAGTTCAAGGAGTGTTTGGACAGTGCTCTCAGACACATGATCTGATTTTTGGGTGGTCCTGTGTGGAGCCAAGAGTTGGATTTGATGATCTTTATCGGTCCCTTCCAACTTGGGATATTCTATGATGCTTCCTGGCTGAAATCCCAGCTGTGACTCACTTAGACACCTGAGGTTTCAGTCTCAATCTGTGTTTTGCATGTCAGAACTACATGCACGGTAGAGTCCTACAAGGTGATTCAGCCTCGTCTAGACAGTTCCTGACTGTTGAAACACTTCCTTGGATTTGCTGACTAATCTCTGGGGACCGCATGGGGAATTTCAGCACCAGAACACCTCTGTGCAGTTCTCCATAACCGAAACTACCCCCCTGTATGGAAATCCTGGCATTTGCTCACTATTAGTGCTCAAAGACATGTAACCAAGGATTCAAGATAACATTACATGAACTTCATGCTTACCTGGTTTACCCACAGGCTGATATATGTGCTGGTTACCAGCCTGTAAGATAAAATATACATTTATAGCAGTTACTACAGTGCTCACAATTTTGCTAGCAAATTCTTACCCACTGAAAACAGGCAGTTCTCAGCACATTTCCCAACAGTTAAAAATACTTCCCTACTCACCATCACTACCTATGATCGTAATATCGTAATAATCGTTATATATAGTTATACAGCAAGGAAAATATTTTCACTTCTTTTCTATTGCTCATGACAGCCTAGGCCTGCACATAACACTTTATCCTTCATTGTGACTCAAACACGCTGGCACATTTGTAGCAGTTTTTCTTCTTTATTCGAGATCAAACTGCAGAAGTCACAGTGCTGATGAAGGAATTGGAGAGCAGCAATTAGAAGCCTAAGGTATTTCTGCATGGCTGAATAGCGTCAATAATGGTAACAAGCTTCTGAGCTGTGAAGCTCTTAGTCAAGGTCAATTTGCTTATTCATCTGGAAATACTTAATGCTAGATTCAAATGACTTTCTTTGGTAATTACATTTATACCACCTTCACGCCAAGAAAAATGAAAATCTAGTCACAACCAAATGAATACCTTATGCAAAATTTGTCACGTCACAAAAATAAAGTTACAAGCAAAACAGTCACATTTCATCATGCATGCATATCTGCATAATGGAGTTTCCATTACAAAGCAAAGCACTGAAGGCAGTTAGAATTTCATATGCCTCATGGCAAGATGTCTCAAAAAGGCAATTTTTAAATAAAGACAACTTTCTGCAAAGTCAGAGTACTTCCTTCCACCAGGACCTAAGGAAGCCGCTTCTTCAACACGCTGAAGATGATTTTCCAAAAACTCAAGGGTTCACTGTTAACAGTATGAAAACACAGCATCTGTTTCAGCTTGACTTCAGCTCTAGAGAATGCTATCACAATCACTGTCTGAGAGCATTAACTAATTAACTTTACTTTCTGACCTTTTAAGCACGTCTTTTTGAACCTTACTCTATTTTCAGGAACATGCTGAGGTAACTGGAACATCGGTAGGACATTCTCTATCCCTGGCTCACCTCTTCAATAACAAACCCAGAGGATATTCACAATTGTAGTTCAGCATTTATTCAAAGTCTCAGCTGGACACTTTCAGAAATTAGTGTTCCTATTTTAAAATTACAGAAGATTTGACAAGGCTGCTGTGGTTAGGTTTACCTAGCACTTTATGAAGCTGTTTTCAGCCGCTCAAAACTTTATCAATTTTTAACTGCCTGAACTGAAAGTCCCAACTCTAACCCCATGTCAAGCTCAGTTCTATTTATACGGAAAACTGTAGCAAGAGGCAAAACTTCCAGCATGTGGGCTCACAGAAGAACCTATTGCACAGGGGGAGAGTCCTGGAGAAAGACACTAAGGAATTCTTACACGTTTGGTAGCAGGATACTCAAAGCTCCAAGTCCTGACACTCTTCTGCTGTTCTCACGTCTCTCTGGCCATTATCTCACACACTGCCCTACCATCATTAACCTTGTTTGTGTGGCAAACCTAGCTATTTCAAACCTGAGACCCCTGGGGAGAAGAGGTGGGGCGAGAGGAAGGAGGCTTAGTTCCACTGAAAAAAAATCATGATGTTTACTTCCAGAATGAAAGAATGTTGAAAAAATGTGAGCAAAGTTATGAACTGATCCTTATTTCTCATCTCTCAGTGCAGAACTGAGATTGACTCACAGGTTCATCTCTTAGGCTGCCCCATGTGGAGTCATGAGTTGGACTTGATCCTTGTAAATCCCTTCCAACTCAGGATATTCTAAGCAGCGGCATTTCTAACTGCAAATGAACAGTTACGTTTCAAATGAATTAAGAATTAAAAAAAAGCAAAAGCAAATTCTGTAACTGAATTAAGAGTCTCTCCTGCAACTCATTCTGTCAACAATCAGTCTTCTTGTTCAAGTGGGGTGAGTCCTACCTCATCTGGGAATATGGGACATCCCCTAGAAGCAGTTTGGGATGCAGGTTTTTACTCTAATCCCAGGCAAAGAAAACTTGAAGCTCGCTGCCTCCTACATCAAACCTCTGACATGACCTCAAGATATTCCTGCAGCACTCCCCTGAGTAGCACAAAATGCAGTAATACTTCACTCATTCTTATAAGAAGATGCAATAGTAGTAAAGACCTAATGGTAATTGACAGTCTGCTCCAGGTTCGTGGAAAAAATCTTAGCAGCTTCCAAACATGAGTAACCAACTCCCAGAGACTGTACTGCAGTGTGTGATTCATGACTCTACTTTGCAAATGCAGGAAGAGTCCCTAAACTCTCATGTAGCGAAGAAATACTGAAGTCAAACAGAATTACAGCCCAGATGAACAAGGAAAGTGAATTTAAGACATCAACTTCCAAGAGAAGCTTTGAAGATGATCCCTGGAGACCGTCACTGGATGAAGCATTGGTTTTCTACCCTTAACGGTCCCCAGCCTGACCCCCTTTTCTATTGGTACGATTCAGAGTTTCCAATGGCAATTAAACAATTGGAGAGATGTTTTTATTCAAACAGGCAGCAGTTATGGCAGTAAGAACGAGTGCCGCAGCTGTTGTCTGACAACAAAGGAATGGCTGTGGGGGTTATTCCATTTGTTTCATTGCGGATCATTTACCCTAAACAGAGTTCTGAGCAACACACAGTAACATTTACATTCCTCATAAGAGAACCCTTCAGATAGTTAAACAACTGCATAAGTTATTTTAACCCCGCTTCCTGTTGACAGAAGTTTCAAAAAGCATTTTTAAATAAAAGGCCCAACCATACATCACAGGCACATTCAAAAATAATTGCAACATATTTGCAGAAACACTGCAGTATTGTTTCAAGGGGGAAAGAAAAAAAAAAACAAACCCCAAATCCATCCAAGTGCTGCATGACCAAAATCTGCCACTGTTCTGCTGTTCCCACAGAAGCTGAGCTCCTTGGAAAGTTGCAGAGCCATGTAACGACAGTGGAAACATTTAGCAAAAACTTTAAATCATCTCCTGTAATAAAAGACAGCATGTTCTACCAGGATGCTGGAAAAGGGGCCAGGAGATGAAAGGATCCAACAGATACTCACTGGGCCCTGGAGACCTCCATCCTCCCGCTCGATGCTGCCTCTGGAGAGCCGCACATCAGGTTTCTGAAACACAAATTATAGGATCATAGAATGGCTTAGGTTGGAGGGGACATTAGAGATCACTGAGCTCCAAGCCCCTGCCGTAGGCTGGTTGCCACCCACTAGTCAGGTTGCCCGGCGCCCCATCAAACCTGGCTTCAACACCGCCAGGGATGGGGCACCCACAGCTTCTCTGGGCACAATTTCACCCTGTTCTCTGCTTACAGATTCACACAACCTAGGCATAAAACATCTCAAAGACAAGGCTATTGAAAAATGAATACTGCCAAGCACAAACGCCACTGCATTCAGTGTGTTTTTGGAACAACAGCTCCCCAAAACTCCCAGCAGACTCCCAGACTGCTCGGCCATCCATTCTCAGCACACGAGTGAAAAATGCTATTTATAAATATTGCCAGTATCATTTCCCTAACACAACACTGGAAAATGGGCATTTTCTATTTTCTCAAAGGCAACAAAAGTTGTTTTTTTAAACAACTGTTCTCCTCCCAGCAGCAAAATTTCAACCACAGGATGAGAAATGCTGTGAGTTAATTCCCGCTTCCTGCTCGGAAGGCTTCTATGTACTTGGCTCCCTCTGGAAGGCCGCAAATGGGGCCCAGTGACAGAGCTCTGCACACTCTGCACTGGATAGAGAAAGCTCATGTAGATGCCCAGATGCACAACTACCCTGATAGAAGTGACAAATAAATGAGTTTGTGTTCTATCTGCTTTAAGTGACAGAGAGAAACTTGGGGCCTGACTGTTTTAAAATGGAAAACTAAGGCCACCCCAACTTTTTCTTGGAGAAACCAGCCATTTCTCTTGCCTCCCACCAATACCAGGTATATTGTGTTTATTCTTCAAGGACAGTAATTCTTATGTAGGAAGAAAAAGGAAGAGCTGATACGAAATAAAGGTTCGTGCTGACCTGAAGACGCAAGCTGAACAAAATGAGGGTGCTTTTCTAGTACAGAAAAGCGAACTTAATGTACTGTCCTATGGAACCACACAAGGAGTTCCTTTTCTTCAGGTTGAATATTAAGAAAAATTTCTTCTCAGAAGAGTGGCAATGCATTGGCACAGGCTGGGCAGGGAGGTATGGAGTCACCATCGTTCGAGGAGTTGAAGAAACGTGGAGATGTGGCACTGAGGGCCGTGGTTAGTGGGCTTTGTGGGGGTGGGTTGATGGTTGACTAGATGATCCTAGTGGTCTTTTCCAACCTGAATGATTCTGTGATTCAGGCAACAGATAGCACACACTTCTATATCAGTGTAAATACAGCCTCCGACATATATCTGAATGTATATATGCATAAAACGCATGCACACACACAGAACAAGATGTTTAGAGAAATGCAGACAAATATTGACTGTAACTAAGCTCGCTCCACAAATATGTGCTTTCAGGGTCAGTTTTGGGGGACAAATGTATTTGTTTCTTGTTGAGAGCAACTCAAGATCCCCTTCCTTCCTTCTTTCTAAAAACACTACAGAATAATTCCAATTCACACATACCCTGCTAAGTGATCCTAAAGAAACAGCAGGGTAGGCAGATCAATAACACTAATACTGATGCCATTAAAAACACTCAGATAGCTCTAGCAGTCTGTATGAAGGGCTTATTCTGTGCATTTTCATTCAGTCTTCTGCAGACAGAGCAAGGCACAGTCAGACTCGCTGCCTGAAAGAACTTGCAGATTAAAAATAGACAAACCAAAGCAGACAAGGAAACATTTAACCCCTCCTTAAACAGGAAGGAATGATGCAGACAAAAGCAAGCAGTTTGCTCAATGCTTCTCAGAATTTGTGACAAATTCTATATTGAAATCTACCTGGACAAATCTCTAGTTTTTCTTTATTATAATGATAATTTTTTTTCTTACTGAAGTCTCATTTGACATGGGTATGTCAGACAATTCTACAGATATCACGTGAGTTGTGACACTCAGAATAGGTTTTAGTTGAAGTAAATAGCTATTCTTACTTAATTTCTATTACACTGATGTTCACAATTTGTCTCTATTTCACTTCAATTTCTAGCCAGGAATTGCCCGAAGTCATTGGAAATAGCTGAAGATTAATTCACCCTGGGGGGTCATTCATGATGCTTTTACTTTGAGCAATTAACTCCTCCAAAAATACACTCTAAACCACACTAGCCCAACAAAACTCTATTGGACAGCCCTTATACAAACGAAGTCATGGAGAGCACTGATGTTGTCCACGTATTTCCAAAAATGTGATTTGATAATGAAGAAACCCAGTGCTCTTAGGTGCAGGAGCAGTTTGTACAGATCCACAACCCACCTTCATCCCAGTGATCTGCACATCCACACTGTACGAGTAAAGACAGAATCTTCAGTGCTACCACTCCCAACTTCTAACGCCTCTCTCCCTCTGTCCATCAAAACCCCGACAGTCAGGTACACAAGGAAGAAGAGAAATACTCAACACGTCTGTGACCGATGACTAACAAGAGGCCCAAATGTCTTTCTAACATTAATTACTGAACGATATTCCAATTTATTCATTTGCTAAACTATTTTACACTAAAGGAGGTATCTCAGATCAAACACTAATTGTATTTTTAAACATCACAGAATGGCTTGGGTAGGAAGGGATCTTAAGCACCATCTGGTTACAACTTAATAGGGACTACCTCTTCTAAGTGGATAGATTTTTAATTGAATAATATACCTTTCACAGTTAGGACTTATTAATTTAATGTTAGCTCCTGATGCTGGCACTACACTGCAATGTGTGGGTGAATTCTTAGTACCGAGCTTCCTCAGTTCAATGCCACATTTCAGGAAAGAACTGTTCATAAAATTCTTGCAGAAAATCAAAGCCCGGGAAAGTAAATGGACTCTATTTTTTGTTTTTTCCTAATAAGTACTCTGCTATCTGAAATCTCTGGAAGCATCAAGGGTACTTTTCAGACAGGATGCATACATTCACAAACTGGAACACAATCTAGATTTCCAGTATTCCTGGTCACTCACTAATAAAAAAAACATGTATGTCTTGGCATTCTGAGGACATGCCAAACTGTAATATCTCAGTGGGAATTTCTCAGGCTAAAAATTAAAATCTTATTTTAGCAACAGTTCACATCAATTATATTTGAGCTGCAGTTCTCAGTGTCAAAACAAGACAAATTCTAAACCACAGCTACATGGGAATTTCAGAAAAAAACAAAACCAAACACGATAAGGAAACTATGTAAGTTATTTCTTCTGAACATCCCAGGAAAGAGCTATAAATTCCCAAGCACAACACTGCTCTATCTGCTGAGGAGTTACTCAAAGGCATGAGCACATACATCTTTATTATATATAATGGGAAGCAATGCCAGATACCGTCAGTACAACCACAACAGAAAGGTTTGAACTGGAAATTAAATTCAAATGGAGAAACAGTTCATCAAGGCATCCAAAAAGAGAAAAAGCACTCTGCAAAATATTCAGAGTCAGCTAGAGTGCAAGAAGCTACAACAACAAAATCATCAATTTCACTCTACTGCTGAACTGAAGAGGTCATCCTGGACAGTTTCTGTCCCACAACCCCTGATAAGCAAACTTAACAGCCATCAGTTACACAGGCTCTCGTGCACCATCACCACTTCTGCTTTCCTAGCTGTGGTTAGGGATGATTCTCCCCTTGGGTCAAATTCCATATTAAAATAAAGAAGATATACTTTCCTAGAGACAAATAAAAATAAAAAAAAACAGCTTTTAGCATTTCCAGATATCTGCCAAAACTTAAAAATCAAAGCATTCTGAAAGGGCTTTTTAAAAGTCATTTTAGCTCAGTGAATGCATCGATTTGCTTTTAAACTACTTCTACATGTGAGATATCAGGCAGATTACCACATACACACACACACACACACAGAATCACAGAATCGTAGGGGTTGGAAGGGACCTCAGAGATCATCGAGTCCAACCCCCCTGCCAAAGCAGGT